>JASFDG010000091.1:0-13766 GCA_036937095.1 Phaeolepiota aurea
CCCTTTTCAACCGGAACCCACCATCTGCAATGGCCACTCCAAGTAAACCTCTCACCCTCTATACTTTCCCTACCCCCAACGGCAATCAAGCCGCTATCTGTCTCGAGGAGCTGAAACTATTCAACCATTCTGCTGATTATGAGTTGGTTTTATTCTCGACTGCCGTTTCCTCAGAGTCATTGATTACCTTAGTGTGAAAAAAATCGATATCTCCAAGGACGTTCAAAAGGTCTCGTCTTTCAAATACCCTATGTTACTGAGACTGATGAGCCACGCCCCTTAGGAAGACTGGTTTCTGAAAATAAATCCCAACGGACGTATCCCTGCATTGGTTGACCACACCAGAGGGGATTTTGCTGTCTTCGAAACTGCCTCGATTATGCTATACCTCGTTCAGCACTATGACAAGGGCTTTAACATTTGGTTTGACCCTACGAACGACCCAGACAATTACAGCGAGATGCTGCAGTGGATATTCTTCACTGTGTGTCACGTCTTAAATATCTTATCGTTCATATCTTTACATTCCTCCCGCAGCATGGTGGCGTAGCCCCTATGCAAGGGCAAGGCAAGTTGACGTCAGACTTCTCTTTAAGCTTGGCTTGACTCGTCATTCAGCAAACCACTTCAACCGATTTGCCCCAGAGGACATTCCCTATGCGAAAAAGCGTACGGCAACCAAAGGCTATCTGCAAAACCCGATTTCTGACATTGCTTTAGGATACACTGACGAAACAAAGCGATTATTCGGAGTATTGAATGTGCGCCTCGGGGGTCGCGAATTTCTTGCAGGCGCCGGCAAGGGAAAGTTCAGCGTCGCTGATATCAAAGCTTTTCCTTGGTGCGTTGGCGAATTGCATTCAAATGAATACTAATTTTTTTTCCCCGTAGGGTCCGTATTCATGAGTTCAGTGGGATTCCTGTCCTCGACGAGTGGCCGAACCTAAAGGTCCGTTCTCAGTGCTTGATTGATGTAAGCATGTATATAATCAATTCTCTCGTTAGGCGTGGGTTGCAAGAATCAGCGAACGGGCTGGCGTTCAAGCGGGGCTGACAGTTGGAAAGTAAATATTTAAGTATCAGTTGAATAGCTGTATGATTTGAGCGAACTGAAGGCGCACAATGAGGTTTATGAATCTGTTTCAAAAAGGACTATTGTAAGGCACATCCGTTGAATCTCGGGCTATAGAGTGCTACAGCGGCCGTAATAAATATAAGACAATAATGACCATGCAAGCATTTGGGGGTGCTTCTTAACTTATTTTCCATGCATAATGATGCTCACCCGTAATGTTCCTCGTTTTTATAGGGCGTTTCCGTATGTACACGTTCCTGCACCCCTCCCCTCAAATTTAGCACCTTGTCGCAGTGTTCATCAAGCAATCAGGAACCCATCCTCCACACCCGTACCTGATCTAACAACTATCTCTTTCACTCACCCAAGGGACCCATCGAACTCTCTTCCTCATGCACCAGCCCCTCATACGCCTAGAACGGACGATTCTGGTCCTCTATCTTCATCTACGTCATCATCGTCGCCACCACCACCTCTTCCTGCCATGAATCAGGACTCTGCATCTCTAGCACACAAATCTGACGTTCCTACAACGTTCATACGTGATCAATCCATAACCAGCCCAACCTACACAAACCCTCCCTTCCATACACATGCATTTGTTATTGCTCTTGAAAAGACATTTCCGGAAGCAACTGCACGCAGCCTTATGCGTGCGACTCGCGCTCTACTGGTCGACCGGATTGGCCGTGTACGTCGAGAAGCATTGACTGTTAAAGATTTGGACAATGTAAGCCCCCCATTATCGGAGAAGTAACCCCCGTAACCGATTTATAGCAAGCTTATTTATTCAGAGCTGCGCTGTCCGAGCTACGTGCAGAGATCACAATGAGTACGAAGAACGACTCTGCTGCCATCCGAACGGCCACATCCGCTCTGCGTCGTGAAACGGATAGACTAGATGTGAAGATGAAAGAGGATATTGGAAACATGAAGCATGAGTGTGTTTATCTGGTCGAAATCTTGAAAGAAATCTAAATGCCATTACACATAGGATTCAGATGGAATTCGATAGCCGAAAGAACGAGGCAAAGGCGGACCTGAAGCGACAGGATATTTCTATAGAGGTTAGCTCTTAATGATCAATCTGCATCTGGTGGACCTCATATTGAAGGTCACAGGAACTCTTAAACAAAGCCATTGTCAGTGTCAGCGATCTTCGCACAGATGTAGAAGAAATTAAATGGGATAATATGCGCAAAACTGTTGGTACGGTCTTCTGTTGTTGCTACACCTTACGCTCCTCACATGATGTTCTGAACAGTCACACTTGGGGCCTTCGTCGTCGTTATCATTATTGGGATGGAAATTCGACCAAAGCCAAAGCCTGTTCTGCCGCCTAATACCCACTCTCGACCAGATGTTGCTATTCCTCAAGCAGAAGGAATGGACAGAAATGATTGGGCCACATAATTCAGTTCCCTTGCCTAAGTCCAACTGTATAATGTTGAACGCGGGAGATGTCCCAAAACAACAGTTATTGTATCACCTACCCATACCAAAGAAACAACTATACACCTATATCTTACATATTAATATTACCATGCACCTGTTTAAAAGACTTATTGCAGATGAAATCTATTTGACATCCAGTTTGTCCATTGTCGCTTCAAGCTCAGCCAACGTGTCCCTCGTGCTGCCCGAAGATTCATCTACAGATTTTCCATCCTCTGATATTGAGTTGTTTGAAATATTTCGATTCGAGGCCTTCGAGGACTCGGTGGCTGAGGGTGTGCCCTCATCATCTTCCCAGTTTTCCGGGATCGTGTCCTTCTTCTCCTCCCTCTTTTCCTTGCGTTTTGAATTCTTCTTTGCACTCTTGCTCAAGGGTTTTGTTCCAGATCCAGTGCTGGCAGAAGATGTGGGGGGAGGAGCCCAGCCAATGATATGGCCTTTAGGTAACGCATTGGCGTCGAGTTGAGCTTGTTTAGTCCCTCGAAATCGCCTGACATCTTCCTGGGGAGTGTAACCTGGACGTATTTTGATTTGCTTACGCACACTTCGATTGTGAGGATGTGTCAATGATGATAAAAGACGAGAATGAACGCTGTACATACGTTCCGTCCGGACGCCGCGACTCTGGGATCACCCGCTCAAGAGTTTGGGGATCTAGGGCGATTCCTGCAGCCGTTTTGTCTGGGTTAATTGGAGGCCGGGACATGGGACTGGGTATAAGAGATAAGATGCGTTCGATTGTAATATGGTGAAAATGCTACGTGAATCTAGCGGACTTTGAATTGAACGACTCTTCTATATCTGCACTCTGGAGGCTCGGTCGTTCGCTCTAAGTCTGCCGCAGAGATACGAATGGCAAGCTGTTTGACGATTTGGACATTATGAGATTGTTATTTCTATGCTAAAACCCATAGTCCCGTCTTTTGACGCCCCATCTACAATCATGTTGTTGCACCGTAGACTAGTCTATGCATGTAGCAGCCTTTCTCTCAGTTGTGCAATATCTTTCTCTCGACCTGGAGCGTTGCTACCCTTCTAGGCGACCCTTTGGTAAACTCCAGTGCTCAAAATCTGCATGAGGGTTATCTGCAATAGGGTGAGGCTTCGCAAAAGAAGCCTTCACCTTTATAAGGTTCGTTGACAGTTGAATGCTATCTTACCGACTCCTTCTCTACTAAATCATGACTCCGGATCTCCATCTGAACGTCCCCGTTTTTTCAGGGCAAGGAACCCTCGCTATCGATGCTATTGCCACGCGTCGACAGGCAATCCAAGACGCATCGTCCCCCTTGGGCTCCCTTCTTCTATCAGCATGCTTTGAAGCGTTTCACATCGAGATTTCCTTCCTTTCTGCTCATGAAGTGGACAATACTCTCATTGACCTTTCTGACTTTGCGCATCCTCAGTCACTTCTCAATCCTCACCCAAACCAATATTATAACAATCCCATACTCAGTGGTACAACCCTTCTCCTGGTCCAGTCATTACGCTATCTTGCCTTTGTAGAAACATCCAAGGCTGATAATGGCTCAATGACACCTTTCCATGATGTTCTCAAGTTAAACTTGCAACACGGTCTTGGCATTCTAGGATTTTCGGCCGGGATCATTACCGCTTGCATTGTTGGCACATCTCTAAATGCCATGACTTACATAACGCATGCAATCGAGGCATATCGACTTGCCCTATGGATTGGGATAAGGGCGCAGCAATATCGAATTGAATCTCAAATACAAGACCTTGAGCTGCCATGGAGCCTCGTTCTCGTGGGTTTAAAGAAAAGCAAGGCAGAGGCGGCAATTGCTGAATTTAACAGGGTGGGACTCATCCAATCCATCCACCTTTTGTTGAGTTATTAACCATACACTCCAGGATTCCCAATTCCTTGTCTTTCTGACGGCAGTCATTAGTGATGAACATATCACAGTCTCAGGCCGGCCAGATGTGTTACAAAAATTCAGCCAATTAGTCACAGCGCCTAATATCTCTATCCACACCACCTCCGTGAACTCACTTTACCACTGTCCTCTATTGGACAGCATTCGAACCCAGGTTCTGTTCGACATTGTCAAGCGCAATATACGTTTCCCGAGCTATGCTGACATCCAATTTCCAATTCGATCGACGCATAATGGGGAGCTCTTGAGCCAGGAAACCGCTTCGGGACCACTAGTCGAAGCCATAGTCAACATGATCATATCCCAACGAGTCAATTGGGACCTGGTCGTTCAGAACATTGTAAATCCGCGACTTCCCCACCTCGCTCGTATCCTAGATTTCGGACCAGGCATGAGCCTCTCTAGGGGTATAGGGGAGGCAAGCAGGCTTGCCTCCCCCAGAAGTAGTGTTGTTACTATTGACCTCTCCGCCCCGCAAGCGAGCCCCGGTTCCGCACATAAATCGGACACAATTGCCATCGTCGGCATGGCTGTTCACATGCCAGGGGCTCGCAACGGGGCCCAATTGTGGGATTTACTTGAAAAAGGCATCAATACGGTATCTCAGGTCTGCCTTGCCGATTAATAATGTGAAATGTAATCTGATTACAAGCCTCCAGATTCCAGCTTACCGCTTCAATGTTTCATATTATCATGATCCCGAAGACCCTGCGATGGCCCGCCAAATGGTTGCTCGTACTGCAAACTTTATTGATGGCGTGGATGAGTTTGACAACAAATTTTTCAATATCAGCCCACGGGAAGCTAAATGCATGGATCCCCAGCAACGTGTCCTACTTCAGACTGCTTATGAGGCGCTGGAGAATTCAGGCTACGTCCCGGATGCCACTCCCTCCACGCAAGCAGACACCTTTGGATGCTTTATAGGTGTCGCGACGCATGATTACCTCCAAAATCTACGGGATCAAATAGACGTCTATTACAGCACTGGTGGGTGTTGCCATGCAACATGGTTGCTTCGACTGATAACCCCTCAGGTACTTTGAAGGCATTTCTGAGTGGTCGTATATCCTATGCCATGAAAATGAGTGGGCCGTCCATCGTAGTTGATACTGCCTGTTCTTCGTCAACCGTTGCGATGTATCAGGGGTGTCGTGCATTGCTCAATCGTGATTGTAACTCGGCTCTGGTCGGTGGTGTGAATGTCATCGCAAGCCCTGATGTGAGTCCGGCACTCTCTGAGCCAATCCTCCCTCACAGCCGCCCCCAGATGTTTTTGGGTTTAGATCGAGCCCATTTCTTAAGTCCCACCGGGCAATGCAAATCCTTCGATGCTTCTGCAGATGGTTATTCCCGCAGCGAAGGATGTGGCGTTTTTGTCATCAAGCGGCTCACCGATGCAATAGCCGAAAATGACAACATATTGGGTGTCATACGAGGCGTAGAGGTGAACCAAAGTGGACTTGCGCATTCCATCACTCATCCTCATGCTCCTACTCAAGCAAATTTGTTCACCCAATTACTATCTAAGTCCGGCGTCGACCCTAACTGCGTAAGCGTCGTGGAGGCCCATGGAACTGGAACGCAAGCAGGTGATTCGAACGAATTGGAGAGTATCCGTAGCATATTTGCCAGGAACCGGGATCCCGAAAATCCCCTCCATATCACATCGATAAAAGCAAATATTGGCCATTTGGAAGCTGCGTCTGGTGCCGCTGGTCTCGCCAAATTGTTGCTCATGTTCAGGCACCACACCATCCCACGAGTCATATCACTCAAAAATTTGAATCCCAAAATCAAGCCACTGGAGTTGGACCACACCATAATCGACACCGTCCAATGCCATTGGAGATCCCATGGACAGAATCCCAGAATTGCTTTGCTTAATAATTTCGGAGCAGCTGGATCAAACGCAGCGATGTTGGTTGAGGAATATATTCTGTTATGTCCCTCCGCTGTGCCTCTCGAACACCCCCCATTCGTCTTCGGTCTATCTGCCAGGACAGAGAGCGCTCTAGATGAGCTCCGATCGCGATATCTTACATGGATAGCAAAGTCTTCTGATCCTTACCCCGATGTTGCTTATACTGCGACTGCTCGCAGGCAACTATACGCACACCGTCTATCCTTTTATGCAAGCAGCAGTAAAGAATTGCTGGAAAAACTGAAGAAGGCCCCAAGTTTCAAGGTTAGTGATCGCGGTGGTCTAGTTGTGTTTGTTTTTTCTGGGCAGGGAAGCCAGTATTTGGGAATGGGGGGATCACTTTATAATAAATCAAAAACTTTCAAGAAACACATTGACCTTTGCAACTCCATTCTTGCCCAAACTGGTTTCCCAAGTATACTGCCCATCATAACATCGAACCCTGGTACAACGATCCTCCCAACGTCAGACGGATTCGAGGCCTATCAGTCCGCTGTTTTTTCTCTGGAATATGCATTAGCGAAACTTTGGATCTCATGGGGGCTTTCTCCTTGTGCTGTCGTGGGGCATAGGTGAGCAAGATCCCCAGTATTTGAGTGCCCAATTAGATCATACCTTGTCAGCCTCGGCGAATATGCTGCCCTTGTGATCACAGGAGTCTTGTCTTTGAAGTCAGCTCTGTCTATCGTTGCACAGCGAGCCCGCCTCATGATGCAAAAATGTGCTTCAAATTCCACGGGCATGATTGCGGTGAATCTTGGTCCCCGAGCCGTCGAGGGCCTACTCCGGACCATTGATAGAATTAATGGGTTATCTATTGCTTGCTACAACAGCCCAGTGGATTGTGTGCTCTCTGGTCCGATTGAGCAACTCCGAGCATTCAAGCTCCATCTCGACACAGAAGTGCACAGCAAAAGTGTGCTATTGTCTGTCCCATTTGGATACCACAGTCCGGCCATGAACCCCCTGCTGGAAGATCTGCTCACTGCCGCAAACGGCTTCCGAATAAAGGCCCCGACTATTCCTATCATTTCAAATGTCCTCGGAAAGGTCATCATGCCAGGCGACACCTCCGTATACAACGCGCGTTACTTCGCCCGTCACTGTGTACAACCAGTGCAGTTTGACAGAGGTATCCAAGCTTTTCTGGAAATGGATGTTTTTTCGGGGGTAGAAGCTTGGATCGAAATTGGTCCTCACCCTACCATTCTGCCCATGCTACAAGCAAACACCAAGACGCACAAGGATACCCTTTTCCTCTGTTCCTTGAAGAAAGAAGAGGATGCGTTCCTAACTCTCATGTGTGCGCTCTCTCAGCTATATCTCACCTCCGCCCGCGTGCGTTGGCGCGAGGTATTCAGGCACGCCACTGTTTCGTGTAAAGATCTTCCTTCATACCCCTTCGAACGGACCAAGTTTTGGACCGTATATCGGGAACCCATAGATCACGACACTCTCAAATCACCAACCAGGCATCCTTTCGCTGATGAGGTAATAGAGGTATATGATCTACTTCATAAATGGGTTCAGTACCCTTCACCCTCGAACAACAATGTTGCAATATTCAAAACCCCCATCTCCACCTTTGTGAAATCCATGAAGGGGCACGTCGTCCTTGGATTTCCCCTCTGCCCCGCCTCAGTGTACCTCGAACAAGCCTCGGCAGGCATTGAACTCGCTCAGCGGCATCTTCACTCTCAACCTAACGATCACCACGCTATCCTCCAGAAAGTCCGCTTTACTAATCCCCTAGTATGTGGACTGGCTGCTGATACCATTGTCATTACCCGCATCTCCTTGCTTGAAGATTGTGGAAGTTTCACTATCACCTCCCGGGTTGATTCTTCTGTCGACGTGGTTCACGCTCGGGGCGAATATCACTTTCAAGAACGTTTGAAGACTGACATGACGTTTCTGCGCGCCCTTCCAATTGTTTTACGACAAATTTCAGCCATATTAGAGCCGAGGAATGGCGTGTCACCAGAGGTATTCTCCACTCACACAACTTACGAGGTTATTTTCCCTCGGGTTGTGGAGTATGGACGCGAGTACCACACGATCCAGTCATTGATTGTTGACCCAAGCGGAATGGAAGCTTGTGCGGATATCAAACTCCAAAAAGCCCACGATAATGAAACGTTTACGGTTCATCCAATCTTCATAGACACCCTTGTCCATGTTGCTGGATTTGTTGTCAATATGCGAGGGGGAATTAACGACGCATATATCTGCAGTGAGATTGGAACCCTCAGAATAATCTCCGACCTAGTCAACAATGACTCGACCTATACGGTATATTGCAGCAGTGTGTGGTTAGAGAGGGAAGGGGTTATACTTTCTGAGACTTATGCTGTCCAGACCCTCCAGCCGCATCGCATGGTTGCTCACCTTAAGGGCATCCACTTCCGCAAAGTCAGGCTTAGCGCTTTGCAGGATAGGTTGTCCCTAGCTACTAGAGGGCCGCGAACGTCAACGATGAAGGGAGCACCCGGCCACAGGTCGAGTGGTGCATCATCTCCGAGAACTTTGGTTGCTGATGAGAAAGTGGCCGATCTCCCACCGCTCGCTGTTAACCGTCGTGATGTAAAACAGATCCTGGCTTCACTGCTTGACATTTCGGCGCAGGATATCGCCGACGATACTGAACTCGAGACTTTAGGACTCGATTCCTTTACTTCTATCGAAGCCTTGGCCGCTCTGGAGTCGGAATATAAAATCAACCTTCCAGGAACTCTGTTCATGCATTACACGACAGTTGCAGATGTCGAGTCGTTTGTATTGGCCTATGTATGAGCCCAGCCATGCAATTAATTTTGTAACCCAATAAAACTTAGCCACGGACTTTGAAATAATTTCTTGATTCGGCGATAGCGAACCAACACACTCGAGAATACAAGCACTGTTTGTAGAACCTGGTATGCGATATGCAGTTTTAGTGGCAGGCCCTGCTGGAGCAGGTAAATCGACCTTCAGCACCGCTTTCCTTACACACCTTCAAACATCACGGAGAACAGGGCATCTAGTTAACCTTGACCCTGCTGCTGACCCAGGAAGCTTCGAATACGAACCTGCGATCGATATCAAGGACCTTATTAGTCTCGAGGATGTAATGGGGGAGCTAGGTTATGGTCCCAACGGTGGCTTGGTATATTGTTTTGAGTGAGCAAGTGGCGGCTGCACTTCATCTTTGTCTGACTTATCTCAATCATGCAGATATCTATTACAGAACATGGACTGGCTAGAAGAAGAATTGGGAGGCTTTGACAATGATTACCTTATTATTGACTGCCCAGGTGCGCCTTGGTGGAACTTATTTTCAACGGCATTTGAGACTTCGTCAAGGTCAAATCGAACTTTATACGCACCATCCATTTCTACCTACCTTAGTAAAACATCTTTCAAGAATCGGGATCAGGACTTCTGCAGTGTACCTAATCGAATCACAATTCATGGAGGACCGCTACAAGTTTTTCAGGTGTGATATGTTTCAGCATTGACCGTATCTTCGATAGAGCCTGTGCTAACGCTGCCCTTCACAGCGGTGTACTGTCCGCCATGTCAGCAATGGTGAATCTAGAGATCCCTTGGATCAATGTCATGTCCAAGATGGATCTGGTGACCTCAAATACGGAAGACACTTCGGGTGGCGCACGGAATGGTATCCGCGCTAGAAAAGACATAGCACGGTGCGTGACTATTCAGTAATAAAGGATATTGCATTGACTGAGACTATCAGTTTTCTTGACCCAGATCCACTTCTACTCGCCAATGTACCTGGCCATGAAGGCAATGTTACTAACCCAAAATTTCATGCTCTGAACAGGGCAATCGTCCAACTGGTGGGCTTTTACAGCTTCTGTGCATTTATACATATTGACGGTTAGCGTTCCAAGATTGAAGACCACCCTCTCGTTTCATTTTTGCCATTGGATCTTACAAATCCCGACTCTCTTGAGACCGTTATAAGCCATATTGATTATACAATGCAATACGGGGAAGATGAGGAACCAAAGGAGGTAAGAGAATGCTGCCGCTTCATCAAACCCCAACGCCCCCTTTTGCAATTGCTGTATTAACTTCGCACGTCAGCCCCACGATCTAGATGAAGGCGATTTCCAAGACCTGGAATGATTGGGCTAATTTTATTTGTGATTTGAACTTTTGGCCCATTTCCTGAGTAGCTATAAGCAGAGAGGCCTTTGAACGGCCGATTCAGTATGGCTGTCGGCTGTCCCGCTTAGCAAAGCTGTAGAAAGTGCTATGCTTGTTGTGCCTCCCTGATCTTATAATGCACGTGAGGCGGTGTTATGACGGTTGGTGCAAAATGGATTTCATAAGGGTACACTTTTGCACCCTTCACTTTCTCTTCCCAACTTGAACCACGAGCGTCTGCCCAACTCTACCAAAAGACAATGAGTTACTATCCCTCACCGGGCTCATATGGCCACCACGGCCAGCCAGTCGTATACACAGCCAGTTCTCACCATGGTCACCACCAACCGTACGCTTCCACAAGCGAATATTATGGCCAACCTGCTGGTGGTGTAGTCTACGTTCCTACACACGAAAGTGGCCGCAGCCGGCGCCGACGCCATCACCATAATCACAGTGTGCCTCAGGTTATTTCAAGCGGGGCTCCAGTTGTAATTGTACGTGACGGGCGCCAATGTGTTCGCGTGCGACAACCCATCTGACTGCGGAATTCCTAGCAGCAGTCGAGCCATGGAAGTCGTCATGGACACCACCGCAGCCATAGCCACCACCACCTATCATTTGGTGATCGCATTCGTCGGTTTTTTGGCCTTGCTCCACGATCAAGCCAATACCGATATAAGTCGGATCATAGCACCTGGGGATTCCTGGGTCATTCACGCAGACAGCGCTATGTTGATGCGTACACTGGTGGTGAGGTAGATCGGCGCGGGCGACCTATCTATCGTGTATGAGTTTTGTAACTCATTTGACGGTCTCACGATTTCTACGACGAAATATTCTTGTGTACTGCTACAACTTGCTCACAGTGTATTAGAATTAAGCGGGGTTAATATACAGAAAAGTCTCCATGTATAAACAAGGCGGACAATTTCAGATCTCCATGTCTGTGGGCTTTGACCTTGAAGCCTCTTTTTCGGCTTGAATCCAAAGTTGCAGTTGCCGTTGGACAGATGTCGTTACATTAGCCACCGACTTGCGAGCCCAAATTTGGGCTGGGTCATCACGGGCCGCATCCCATAAAACCGCCAAATTGACTTCAATCTATAAAACGTTGTTCAGCAATGTTTGGGAGACTACATTCAAAGTAACTCCACCTTTCTTGCAAGTTTACCTAACGCTTCATCAAGCACATCGCCGATGGCCTTTGCAGTGGTTGCCAATCTATTCAATATTATCTCCGCTCCGTCATCAAAGATTTCATCCTTGCAAACTGTAAGAAAAGCACGGAACGTTGCCTGGCCATAACTTAGTAAGTTGCGGGAGGTTCGGCCCATATAGAAGGTCCATTCGCACCTTCTGACGGGCTACACTTCCTGTCCCAATTTCGTCCATAGCAGTATCATAGCCCTCCACCAGTTGAGTTTGAATATGCGGAGCCATGAACCTCGACAACTCCTTTTGTTCATTAACCATGGTTTCTTTGACGAGGGCCATGGAGTCCTTCAGCGCCACGCTGGCTTCTTCCAGACATTGCTCTGATTGCAGTCTCGTGCGGTCTTTTAATCCGGGAGTAGCTGAATCCTCAACCTCTTGCAACTGTTGCTTGATAGCTGTGGTGATTGCTTCCTCAAAGGGTCCAAATAAGTCAGACTCGAAGAGTTTGCTCCATGAGTGAGCAATGCTTCGCGTAAAAGGTTGAACCAACTCGAGATTCAAGTCGCGACGCCATGACCCATGTCGACGGAGAGCTGCGATACATTAACACAGGTATGAAGCAGCTAGAAATCGGAGCAACTCACTCGCTCTATATGTTCCCCAGTGCATGGAGGCTGCAAACTCATCTGACGTTGAGAGGGCGCCTTCCGCGGCCTAAATGAGGAAGTAAATAGACTACTCGATAGACATGGGAATCTAAATACCTGTAGCGCACCATCGCGACATTTTTCCTCGAGACCATCTTTGAGAAGCTGCTGAAGGTCTTGCACATTTTTATTCACCAATTCGTCGAATTCCTGGAGAAGTCAGCAAAGAGATAGACATCAGAAGCAACAAAACAAACCATGCATAGGCGGTGTGTTATTCCAATCGGTTGCCCATAGGGATCAACTTTGGGCGCAGTTGGTTTCACTATGCTGAAAAGCCCTGTCTCCAACCCTTCTTGGCCAAGGAGAGCAGCAAATGGGTTCTCGAGATGTCCTGGCCATTCTTCAAACCCGTCCGCCGGGGTGCCGTTATCGTCACCGAGATCGGTGGACTCCCATTTGGACCGCAAATCCTCGCGATCGGTTGCGGTGACTTCGGCAATATCCTGAACAAACGACTGGATTGATGTCGCGAAGGTCTTTATATGCGCAATGAAATTCCTTGCAGTACGTTCTCGAGAGGAAATAGTCAGTTGGTGACACCATTCCTGAAGTGCCGGAATTCCTGTGTCTTCGATACTTGAAAAGCATGTGGGCCCTCCATCTCCAGTCACCTGGCCTAGTTGTTGTTCATATTCTTTGTTGTGAAATTATTATACCTTGGATAATTAATCACCTTTCAGTCTAACATAATCACGACTAGAGCAGGTGAAGACAGGGAGGTTGATCGCATCGTAATCTAGAGCGTCATTATATCATCATCAGGTCATATCTGTTAGACTAAAGAAATCAGACCTCGCAAATTAACATTGGGATCAAAATTATTGGGGTCGCGTTCCTCAGCAACGGCGTCTTTTGCGGTTGAATCAGGAGAAGGTCCTTTGAACTTGATGTAACCATACCATCCAGATCTTTCAATCCAGTTCTAAAATCTTCTTTCAGGACGTCACGAGAGAACTATAGGCGATATGATTAAAAGTCAGGCATGAACTGGAGGGAAAAGTGAGAGGTTACATCGGATCGCCTCAACGAACAAAAGCCGTTCTTTTCTTTTTGTACTTGAGCAATATTCTTACCCAAGCCAGAAAGGCGTCGAGTGGCTTCTTTTTTTTGTCCTTTGGCTTCTGTGAGGCGTCGCCGGGTTGACTTGATCAAGGCTTTGACTTCCTCCATTTTTTCTTGCTGTTTCTCCTCCGTCATAGGCTCATCGTCACCCTCATCGGTGTTGGAACCGGACGAAGATTCATTTTCTGAATCTTGTTCAGAAGCGGAATCCGAACTGCTTCCTTCCTCCGAACCAGAGGAGCACGACTCAGAATCGCTTATATCGAAAGAACTATGACGCCTCCGTTTTGATGGGCTATGCTTCTCGGGGCTCCTGTTCTTGCGTTTAGCAC
>JASFDG010000091.1:13864-37832 GCA_036937095.1 Phaeolepiota aurea
CTTGCGTTTAGCACCAGCTGATGCATTTGCCTCCCCATGACGCAGTGGTGTCAGTGCCGATTTAGGAATTTCACCTTTCCCAAGCATGTTTAAATGACCCTTGTATTCTGACGTCGTCGAGTTCATGAACCCTATTCAGAAGATAGGAAAACCTGAGCAGACCTTTCACTAGCCGATCAGCGCTTGATTTCCGCTTCTTCCACTCTGACGCAGTCTGCTTCAACTGGCGCAGACGGTCCTCGATATCTTCCAATACAGGATCGTCCGCGAGGTCCAGCGCGCGGATGACTTCTGAGCAGGATATATCATCGGTTTTGCTGGCTATGAATAATCTAATCTCAGCAAGGAATCCATGGTCGTAATTCGTGACACACCGATAAAGGTAATCCCGTTGTCATCATAGCTTTGCTTTTTCAACACCTAATTGTAACCGAGTAATAATTCACTTACTTGCCGTCTAAAGAAAGGTGGTGAGTAAGACCATGAGAACATACTGGTGAGGAGATCGCCTCCAAAGTCAGTACAACTCACCCACTTTAATGGCGAGAGTTAGGTCAGAGATCCCTTACAATTAAAATAACTAGAAAGACATACTCATCAACTGCATCTTGAATGCATCCCCAAGGAGATCTTTGTGTTTTATCAGGTGAGCGCCAGCAGCATTTTCAGACATGTGAATCGCATTCACCTCTGGCTGTTTTATCATCAACTGCTCTGGTGATTGGTGCTAAAATCCAAATGCAGTCACATTTTTTCATATAGTCTTTGGCAATGCTATTCCTAGCAGCGTTCGCATCAGCCACACCTACGACAGGATCAGCATGTATCCTTATGAAATAAAGATGAAGAAAACGTTACCAGGGAGGTCGACCAATATAGCGCCTGTGGATAAAGCCTTGGCAGAGCATCGGATATTGACTTGACGGATAAGTGGCCACAAAGCGGCATCGTCCTGATCGTTTTGACGATGCTTGCTTCCGCTTGCGTCCCATGGATTTTCGAGCTCCCTGCCCTTTCCATGGTTCTTGCTTGAATCTTTACCCTTTTGTTTTTTACCCTTGCCACGCTGCTGATCCTTGGAGTCAATGAACTTTGCAATTTTCTTGGCAAAGCCTGTAGAGTCTTTGGCGAGAATAGTTTTGACAGACCCCAGGATTTGTTGTATAGCTGAGAACGACATTGTCAAGAGACAAATAGTGATCGAGCCAGACATGCTAACTAGTATCGTATGCAATAATTTGATCCACTTTCATTCGAACCAATGTTTCTTGAGTGATTTTGGGATATACCGCATGGACCTACAACATATATTTATTTTCGATGGGTGCACAAGAGGAAAAGGCCTCCCCACCTTTTGCCAAGCTACCCCTGCGTCACTTTTAAGATCTGTGATTCGCTTGATCTTCCCCTCGTCATCCACTAGATCATGAAGCAACACCTTCAGTTCCTGCTGCCATTCTGTTTCGGAAAGGAATGAAACATCAGCCTCGATGTTGCGCTTGGGGTGGTACGAGAGCTCCGTGACAACGGCTGTGCAAGCTGCCCAAGAGAGTCAATCGTCAATCAACCAAAGGTTCAAAATATACACACCACGCATGCCACTAGTAGGAACAATGTTATCTGCATTTAAAATAATGATAAAGGACGATATGGCCTCGATATAGCCCCTCACCATCTAAAATGGCATTTAAAATGGAAGATTTGCCAGCTCCCGTTGCTGAGGGGCGAATGAGGTGAGTGATAGACATTTCAAGAAGCAACTTACCACCACAGACGGCAATCAAGCTGGTTGGGGCACCTTGGCTCTGCAGACTGTCAACAGGAAGCACAAATGATCAGCACGACAGAATGAGAGACAGCAGAACTCATACCTCTGGATCTCACGCGCCCACACCTCTTGCCGCAATTTACTACCTAGTTGCAGTCCAACGATGCTGCTTTGCATAGTCTTAACAATCGCGAGGCCTTCTTTTAATGCAGCCTCGGGAGAATATTGGATTTGGTCTGCAGAGCGGTATTCTGTAAAGAGAATGGGTAGACCCTTATCTGGAGCTTCTGCCATGATTATTTCTTCTGCCCTAGGAGCCAGGGTAGGTGCTACGGTTCGAACTGCGTCTTGAAAAGGACTGTGCAGCCCTTTCGCCATAGGCTAGATCATCTTGTTAATCTTGATTCTTGAACCATGAATGCAATAGATGGACATACCGCACGCGTAATACCGTCGTTCGGCTCCAACTTCACATCCCTCAAGTTGTTTACAACGTTTGACGATGAGGGTATTAAAGTTTCTCGAGGTTCGGGCTTGATTGGCTAATTAGCCACTGAGTGAGCGACGGCAAAAATAGTTGGCCATAGGGCACACGGAGCATCAAGTACACACTCGGCGTTTAATGCTTACCATCGACGTGCCAATGCCATTGTTTTCTTTGTAGCTCATGTCAATCCTGCGTGGGGTCGATGGGAAACAAACGGTTTAATGAGCTACAAATAATTCAAAACAACGCGAGACGTCACGTCACAAATTTGGGTGGCACCCCGTTTTTGCACTATAAAATTGTAATCACACCCTCTGTGGCAACCAGTGACGTTTCAATAGCCTTGCAACATCGGCTTCCGCGGTCAATCGCGCTGCACCGTTCAAACTTAAAGCGCAGTTCTGGCGGTATCCCTGCAGCAAGGTTCGACCTTGACAAAAGTTGCGGGTTGTGTCGCTTTTTAGGTCCTCAAACCCCTCTGACTCTACTTGGGACCCATACAAGGAGTAGAAATCCCCGAACGCGCATTGGTCATCGTCTTCGAGGTCGACGTCCAGAGTACCGCACTCTGCACAATAAGCCATCCCTTCTTCGACAGTATTCATTTGTTGCGCCATATCAGGCTCTCGCCATTCTTCGATGTTTTGAAAATCGGACTCTAGTAGATCACTGGCCATGATGTATGTGTCAACGCACAACGGCTGACCTTCCTGGGCAAAATGGAGTTCTGACCACTGTTCTCGATCTCGATCGCTCTCGTTGAGGCCGATATCTCCAGGAGAGCCCGAAGCTTGCCAATCTTGCCAGTAAAAATCCTCGACCGGGGGCCATATCGGAGACCTTTGCCAATTACGGTCGCGAAACCCATCTCCATTGTAGCTGTAATCATAATCCCCTGATTGAGCGACATCGTTCCCCAATATGATTGGATCGCTACCGTATTCTAAGGCGGGAACGGGAACGGAAGAGCGCCCCGGTGGCCTAGAGGGTGATGGCATAGGCTGTATCTCGAAGTTGTTGTCACAGGTATCGAGCCAAACCTGATCTAGTTCGGCACCAATTGGACTTAGTGTCGAAGCGAGGTAGACGGGTTCGAGGATCGCTTTGCTTGTGGATGTAAACCCCGTGAAATATTTCGACTGTTCCACTGTGCGATCAATCTTCTTCGTGGATGCCTTCGTAGAGCGTATCTGCTGAGAAGCGGATTCAGATGGCGCAAGGGAGAAATTGCTATCGACGCTTGAGAGCGACCCCAAATCGCGACCTCCTTTGTCCAGGCTAGTAGTGGCGATCCCATCTCGGCCATCATGGAGCTGAGGGAATTGCAATCCTCGCTCAGATCCCTTGTCCAGGAATGGTGAATTGGGGAGCGCGATGACGCTATCCCTTTCAATGTCCCAAATAATAGATTCTGGAGGCTTCCCATGACTGGCCAGCCGACTATCGTGACACAAAGCATCTTGTATTCCTGAGCTTACTGTGCTACTTGATCGTTTCCGAGTCCGGCGCTTTTTCGCTTTTTCGCTCGTTTTTGGATGTCGAGGGATGTCTTCCTCGTTCCTTTCTAAAGGGCTACCGTTAGACGAAACGGCCGATACAATCTCGCGATCAATTTGCAGGTGTTGTACACGTTTTGATTTTCGTTTACCACTGTTTAGAAAATCTGATTCCGAGAACTGGGGAAAGCGGACGGCTACTATAATATGCGTGAAGACGCATTTCGATCAGGAAAATCTGTCTCACCTTTTTCTGTGAGATTCTGCCCTGTCACCTGAGTCCTGGCGGAAGCTTTGCCACGTCCAAAAACACCTGTACTTATTAGCGGAGCCTTTACCTTTCTGTGGTTCAGCCAAACATAATTGGACTTCAACTTATCAGAGGACATACCGTTAGTCTCCCCCTTCCGATATTTTCAGCAGGAATACCATGCATCAAGGAAAGGACTGGGTTAGCCAACCCCTTCCGCTTCCTAGATTGGGTTCCCTCGTCAGCGCCCACTTGGGTGTCGACAGTTGGCTCCGGCTTCATTCTTGTACGTTGTATTGCCTTCCTCTTGCGACGTTCTCTGAGCCCTGAGGATAGAGATGTGGGAGCTACCCAGATGAAGAGGCTGTACTACTTACGAACGTCACGGTCCTTCCCGTCCAGTCTGTCGGCTAAGTTACCGCTCTGAGCGTTCACAGGCTCGCTCCTGTTGTTCGACACATCATCCCCAACCGAATCCCGCCACACCACCAGCCCAGACCGAGTCTGTCGAACGCTTTTTGCAGGGCTCAGACCTTTCGCCCAGCGTATCGCTCGGGAATTTCGTGCTTCCAATACCGGGGTCCCAAAACCAACCTCGAGTCGTAATGGGGCATCCCTTCGTTCCTCGTTATCTAGATGTTTGGGCGGCCGGCCTTCAGCCTCGTAGAATTTGACAAATGACGCCTGACGTGTAACATATGCTTTCAGGTATCGCGATTTATCGAATTTAGGTAAACTAAGAAGATGTCGTCGAAAAAGCGAGGAAGTGTCGCCACCAGAAGAAGGCCCCTTCGTCAGTCGCTCCCCCATGGTCGACATGGTTGATTGAGTTACTCGCACGATCCGAACGAAGGAAACCAACCTGGAACTATCATTGACGTCATGGCTATTTATTAAACGACATGTTGCTAAGCTGTATAAACAAAATAAATGTTTCTTCATGGTGTTCGTATTAGGCCATAGGACTCGTCGGCAATGAACATAGGCTTACTCTTTATCAGTGAGATCAGCAAACGCGTGCTTGTCCCGTTCTCGCTGCACATCCAAGTCCGTCCAGTTGTGCCGGGCCTTTTCCTCTGCGATAACTGCCCGCTTTTTCACGTTCAACCTGACGTTGATCCAACGAAGCAGGAACGACACCCCAAGCTGAACTGTTAAGAGCACCATGATGGAGATCTTGCCGGGGATGTAATCAGGCGCATCCTTTGGCTGAAATATTTCAGTCCCAATGATATTCCCAATGCTGAAGGAGACGAGTGTCATGGCGTTTATTGTGCTTTTCTTCGTGTGCCCGCTTGTGTTGCTCGCGTTGTATGCATATATCGTGGACAGAGCACTTCCAAAAGTTCCGATGAGGTATGTAGCTAGTAGAAAAGAAATCACGGTGTCCAGTTTCGAAGACTTATGGATTCGGGAGACTTCATACCAAACAATAGGGCGCCTTTCTTTCCAGTCCCGTTGAGCCCAATAAGAATGGCTAAGTAAGGGGTTAGGCATCATTTACTAGATTTTTTGAAAAAAAAGGCGCGTACCTGCTCCTGCGATGGTTGGCACGAGAGCGAACACGATGGGTATCATTCTCTCATTCTATTGGGGGAATTACGATATGGGCAATCGGTCGCCAATTGCATGCCATACCTTCTTGTCCGAATACCATCCACAGAACAATGTAGTCATTGCAGCGATTGCGCCTGCTGGCGTAGATAATATCAACGTTTGCTTGGACCTTAAAGATGCTGATTTGTGGGGCTATTCATTGTATCTCGTGAGGCATCACTCAACGTATAACCAAAGCTCTTGATGATCAGGTTACTAACTGGAATCTAATTCAGCGATGAGCGATAGGCGATGACATTTCAAGCTTACAGTTGCTCAAGCCGCCATTTGGGATGCTGGCTATTGGGCGTAAATGATCCTCATAAATATAATCTCGATACATAGACATGACTCACTGAGCAAGGTAGTGAGGACGATAAGCCATGTCCTGATATCGCATAAAGCCTCAATAATTTGCGATTTCTTCAGTTCCTTGTTCTCAGTTCCTCCTTGATCATCTCGGACCCTTTCCAACGCAGCTATGCGCTCTTCCTTTGTCAGGAAGTTGGCATGGACCGGAGAATCAGGCAGCCAGATTAGCACACAGACTCCCACAATTATAGCAAGGCCTCCTAGAAGAATGTAAATAATCTTATAAGCAGGTAAAGCCCTCCCGTCGTAAAACGATATGCCCTATCAACGCGCGTCAGTTACCGAAGGCGTCACCTGGTAGTATCGCTGGCAAATAGGATCTCTCACATATGCAACGAATCCACCAAAGATCTGAGTGATGCCGTTCTGTATCCGACATCAGTGAGTAGGGTATGAGGTGCATGTCCATAGCTTGCCATGACATAGAACCATGAGATGCGAGAGGCCTACGCGCTTTTCGTTAATCTTGTCCCAGAAATTTCTAATGCGTTCTGACCTGCTCATTCTTCTTGTAAAACATTGAGATAATCAAGATTAATATAGGGGCAACACAGCTCTCGCACATGCCTGCTCAAGGTGATAAGAATGAATGTCGATGCAGGATAGGATTGATTTACCCAGCAGGAAACGAAGTGCAAAAAATGCACCGAACGACGTTCCAACAGCGTGGAGCATCAGAACTATACCCCAGAGGACAATATTCGCGCCTGGAAGCAAATGTTTGTAAAGCATTCACCGGAGTATTTAATCGTCATTGGTACCGAGATATTTTGCCACTCGCAGCTTCTGAGATATATACACCGTTGGGAATTCCCAAAACAGAAACCCTGTGACGAAGAAGGTTCACTGACATAGCAAGCCGTAATATCTGTATGGCCTTACCAAGATAAAAAGAAAGGGACACCAGATTGTAATGCTAATGAAAATTATTCATCACGTCAAAAGTTGGGAAGGGTAAAATCTACCCATACCTGCCCTACAATGGGTAAACCCATTATGCTAATTAACAGGTTAAGTGTAAACATGGCTTGTAGATGAGTCTCAAATCGAACCTTGCGTAATTCAATGATGTTTTATCCCTTGTTACTGGTAAGTTCCTCAAATGTTTCGATATCACTGACGACAAACAAAAATTGTGTGAAATAGACGGCTGCGCATATAGGTGGTATCAACAAATCCTTGACACATTGTGAGCGACATGCAACTTGGAGGGTCATGCTTACCAGTTTTCGCCTCAGCTTCAAGTTGTATTCTTCAGTGAACTGTGTTGTCCTTTCGACTCCGATGAGGCGGAGGGCCTCATCTCCATGATCAAGCTGGAGGGAATCTCTTTCATGCTCGTCCTCGATAATATCTTCTACAGATCGCGGTTTCTTTTCTGAGCCGTAAGTATTCTGACCTTGAGGGCTGGTTATCATGACGCCACGAAAGCTGGAGCCCCAACACATCCTGATTCGCTTATAACGGTACAAGAGCTTCCACGAGCATGTTCAAAAATAAACAATCCATAGTGTGCAAATTCTCCGCAGGTGTGAGAACATGTGGCGCTTGAGTGGGGTATGCACGTAAGCGTCGCGAATACCCACCCGGTCACCAAGAAAAGTTGGATCTTCTCACATCGTGTTCCACTGGAAGGAGATTGAAATCATGAGTGATATGTTAAGTCCTTTACATGATTTCCAGACATGGATGGGATATAAGAAACGCTACAACTTTTGGATAACCATTGCCGACGCAGCTCCGCCCTGAGAGATATTAAATTAGGATTTCAGTGTCTGTTAATGCGGACGTACCCCATTGCAGATACCAGCAGCACCATATTGACCAGACTCGAGGGCATGCACAAGAGAAACTATGATTCGAGCACCCGAGTTTCCGATAGCATGTCCCAGAGCAACGGCACCGCTTTATGCATAGATACTGGTTAGAAGGGGTATCTGTGGTCTCGCAAGGTTAAACACACCCGTTAACATTGACTTTGGCTGGATCAAGGTTCAAAACCTTTTCTGCAATCCGAACGACCACCGAAAATGCCTCATTGACCTCAAACAATGAGATATCCTTGACCGTGAGATTGGCCTTTTGGAGTGCCTGGGGAAGGGCAACCGTTGGGGCGTCTGGAAAATCGACAGGATCGACCCCTGCATCGGCCCAAGCTGTAAAAAGGGATCAATTGCGGTCCAGGGCGGTTAGGATATTCACTTACAAACTACTTTGGCAAGAGGTTTCAGGCCAAGCTCCTTTGCCTTTTCGGCAGACATCAAGATAAGCGCAGAGGCACCATCACTCAGAGGCGAGGAGTTAGCCGCGGTGATGCTACCACCCTGCTTGAACGCTGATCGAAGCGTAGGGACTTTTTCGAATACGACGCGCTTGTATTCTTCGTCCTCCTTCACAAGAGTGTCACCCTTCTTCCCCTTGACCGTAATTGGAACGATCTCAGAAGCGAAAACTCCTGCTTCCCACGCCCTTGCGGCGCGTTTATATGATTCAATGGCATGCGAGTCTTGCGATTCTCGTGTGATCTCATGTTTTACACTTGCAGCTTCGCCACAGTTTCCCATCGCAAAATCGTTATATACATCCCACAAGCCGTCCGTCTCAAGTGCGTCGCGCGTGGTGAATTTGCCAAACACTGGATTTTGGCGCGAGAGAAGGAATCTAGAGTATGATTAATTGATATGAAACATAGGAACAGAAGGAACGGCTTACGGAGCATTGCTCATGGATTCCATCCCCCCAGCGGCAACAACGGATCGGTCACCCAATCGAATGCTCTGGGCAGCCAAAATAACGGACTTCATGCCGCTAGCACAGACCTTGTTGATAGTTGTAGCATCTGAGCTCTTTGACAAGCCAGCAGCAAGGGCCACTTGACGAGCGGGCGATTGTCCGACGCCGGCTTGGACAACGTTGCCGAAATAGACCTCTTCCACAATTGCAGGGTCTATGTTTTTCGACTCGAGTGCATGGCGAAGCGCAGCAGCGCCAAGTTGAGGTGCTGTTAAAGATTTAAGGGATCCATTGAAGGATCCTACCGGAGTGCGGGAGGCAGCGACGATGACAACTTCATGAACCTAGAGATTGAATGAGAACTTTGGTTAGCCGAAGACTACTGATGAACGAACCATGGTGCGAGTGAAAGATGGGAGGGAACGAGAGATGGGAGAAGATATTGAGGCAAAACGTGAAAGCAACATTTCTTTCCTTTATGTAATTGAAAAGCAGTCGTTCGGAGAATAGCGATGTTATCACTAATCGTATGACAAAAAAATGATTGAGATTGAACACGTTGGAGGGCGCCACGAGAATATCAGATTCGAAGTGGAGGTTGGACGCCGTCCGCTGCTGCGGCTTCTTATGACTCCCTTTTTATGTTGCTTTCATATGTTTGTTGGTCGCCTCCGGTTGTTTAGCCACCCCTTTTAGCAGAGAACAGGGACCATAGCCCAATCTCTTGGTCTTGCAACTTGGGCGGCCGTTGGGCGCGGCCGCATGAACGCAGAGATTACTTTTTTGAAAGGCGAATTGCGGTCAAGTACGGAACAAGGTACTCTATGGCAGCCAAAAACACAAAATTTTCAAGAGACATTGACAATGGTCCCGAGAACCATAAACCACACCTCGAGCTGCCGCACTAATCGCATATCCTCGCACCATCCGCTCTGATCGATTTCACGCATCAATTCCTCAACAGCAGTTGCTGTCTCACAAGGGTGGAAATACCAACAGGGTATTCCAAGAGTAGGGTGATCACCTTGAGACAACAAAGGGAATGAAGATGCTGGTAGGCTAAGAGCAAAACCAGTATTCTTTGTGGCCGGAAACGTAGTCTTGAAGAGAGATGTTTTGATAACCTCGTCGAGGGAGAGGCTAGACCCATCTGTCAGAGATGATATGAGAACACATACGTCACATCGATAGGCTGGACAGACTTGAGTGATGCATGGTAAAGTAGAAGGCTGGTACCTGGAAGCTGGGTGAATAGACAACATACTGTATCGTAGCAACAGTTTCTGGAATAGAAGATGGAGCAGCGATGGCACTATCAACCGGCTCTTCTACAGGGTCATGGTCAACATCGCGTACAGCATCGATGTCCAGGTTGTTGTTCGCAAGACAGGATGGGCGAGCCAGAAAGCCGTATCCGGGGAGATGCTTCATCTTTCAGTCCAATGTCGATCTTTGGTTTTGAAACCGCTCACGGATTGCGTCCACGTCCATGATGTATTTGACGGGGATTTACTGAGGAAGCCCTTACATGCGAGCTCGAATTGCTGGCGGGTGAACATTTTGGTCACAGTCACAGTCACATCACGCAATGAGCTTTGCAGTTGGATGAAATAAAGTTTTCAGCCACCCAGATTGATGGTCACTGGTCAATAACGCCAAATTATCCAGTCCCAAAACTCAGCCCGTTCAAGTGCCAGGTCGTCGCCACCCTCGGACGCACATAAACCGAAAAACATGGCCGTAGGAAAGGTTAGTCACATAGAAAGTAGGGGCGTTTTATACTCAAGTCCTTCACAATAGAACAAACGCCTGTCGAAAGGCAAGAAGGGTATCAAGAAAAAGGTCGTCGACCCCTTCTCCCGCAAAGGTAGGGATATTTGTTTTCTGTATCGTGGATAGCAACTCATAATTGTATACACAGATTGGTATGATATCAAGGCCCCCTCAATCTTCGAGGTTAGAAATGTGGGTAAAACATTGGCCAACCGATCCCAGGGCTTGAGTGAGTCGTCAGCAAAGTTTGCAGAAGCTGCAGATCATAACATCAATTATTAGAAAATGCGAACGACTCGTTGAAAGGCCGCATCATTGAAGTCTCTCTCGCTGACCTGAACAAAGACGAGGAACAGTCTTTCCGCAAGATCAAGCTGCGCATCGACGAAATTCAGGGGAAGAACTGTCTGACCAACTTCCACGGCATGGACTTCACATCGGACAAACTGCGTTCCCTTGTACGCAAATGGCAAACTCTCATTGAGGCCCACGTCGATGTCAAAACCACTGACGGCTATCTCCTACGTCTATTCGCAATCGGCTTCACGAAGCGTCGCCCATCACAAGTGAGGAAAACTACATATGCGCAGAGCAGTCAGATTAGGGAGATTCGAAAGAAGATGTTAGAAATCATGACTCGGGAGGCAACCAGCTGCGATTTGAAGGAGTTGGTTCAGAAGTTTCTGCCAGAGGCCATTGGACGAGAGATTGAGAAGGCTGCGAGGAGCATCTACCCACTGCAAAACGTTTATGTGCGCAAGGCTAAGATCTTGAAGGCACCTAAATTTGATGTTTCCAAACTGCTGGAACTGCACGGAGATTCAACAGATGTGCGTTGTTCATGTCGTCGTTTGTGCTCACCTAACAAAATCCCCACCTTAGGAGACAGGGACAAGGGTTGCCAAAGATTTCAAAGAGCCTGAGATCTTGGAGTCTGTTTGAACCTTTCGCCGTAGTTGATATCATCTGTATTGTATGCCTTTCTGCTATGACACCTGAGTGCAATCAATTCTTATGTTCGTCTCGTACACATGTGGAGATCAGATTATTAATCATTTTTTCCTTCCAAATTTTTTGGGACTAGGCTGCTTAGACTGGTATCATAGAATGGCAGACATCGAGTTCATCCGAAGCCAATTGACCTCGCATATTGATTTCCCGAAGAAGGTAAGTGGATGGTTCGTGTCTGACCCCGCCCGCCTTTGAACGAAACAATTCCAGGGAATCGTCTTTCTAGATATCTTTCCGATCCTGCGTAATCCCACTGCCTTCGAGACGTTGATCACCCATTTAATCCACCACATAACTTCGCATACCCTTGCCACTACCCCTTCCAGGAAGGTCGATGCTATCGTTGGACTTGATGCGCGCGGGTTCCTCTTGGGACCGATAATCGCCTTAAGGCTGGGGGCTGCCTTCATCCCAATTCGAAAAGCTGGGAAGCTACCAGGGAAGTGTATATCCGCATCATATGAGAAGGAATACGGTCAGGTGCAGTGTTTGCGGCATATTAGACTGGGTGTTCTACTGATCCCTTCATCAGGATCTTTTCGAAATGCAGGCTGATGCCCTCAAGCCGGGCCAGACGGTTATTGTCGTGGATGACCTAATTGCAACCGGTATGAATCCTGAATTTTTCCTATGAAAAATCATGCTGATTCCCCAGGCAGGTGGCTCTGCAAAGGCGGCTGGCGAACTCGTTGCGAAACAAGGCGCCAAGACGCTCGAGTACCTGTTCATCGTCGAGCTCCTGTTTCTCAAAGGTAGCTCTAAGCTCGATGCCCCCACATACTCTCTTATCCAATCCGAGGACTGAAGAGTCTGGTGATGTGAGGAAACCTAGACTAACAATCTGGTATTCAAGAGCGGATGTCCATTAATATACAATATCCGATTAGAATCCTTGACTTTTTGTTCGCCGTCCGTATCTGGTAAATGACCAGTATCTGTTGTGGTGGAGTGTAGGACTGGGTTTAACACCATCATCATTTGCCCTAAACCCATATCTGTCGATTCCAGGAGGCTTTTTACCGTTTGTCCGACCTTCTGAGGGAGTAGGACGATCCCAACGTCGCTCAAGTCTCCGGCAGCAACAAGTTCGTCGTCGTTGGCTGTTGGATTGATGGCAGCATCGTCGTCGCTGATAACAATTACACCAGATGCTGATGCGTCCCTTGCTCGAACGAGCTTCTCAAGGAACGTGCAGTCGCCGCGCTCAACGAGTAGCACGGCATCAGGGTACAGTTGAGAATATGGCCCGCAGCCGCGCTCGTTACTTGGATCCCGGTACACAGGAACCCCTTCGCCATGACCAAACCGTGGTGGCTGTTGCTCAGGAGGTAAATTCGGGGAAAGGTCTGCCCCAAAGAAACTGGTGGAGCCAGTTACAATCTCCTCCGCCGTACATTTGTTGAACAAGCCTGTTTGGACTTGCAAGATTGGGTCCACACGGCTCAGGAAGAAATGAAGCTGGACCTCCAAGTCACGTCGTAGTGAATTTTGTAAACTTCCTGGGTCATCAGCAGACGATAGTATGATTGAAGAATCATTGATATAAACGATGTGGCCGGGTCTGACAGGGTAATGTCCCACTAACGTGGTGTGAGCCTAGCATCCATGATGGTCATAAAACGATCCCTACATTTCCTGATATCATACCCCTTCCCATCTAACCTTCGAATGATATGCGTGCGGATTCCAGTCACATTCTGGATAATGTATCCATCAGGGACAGTGTTGAGCTTCAAAAGACTAGGACTGAGGTCCTCTGGTACGGCTTGGCCGTTTGGTGATAGAATGAAGTCATAAGACTAGGATTTAAGAGAAGAGGACATGTTAATGGGGAAGTGCAGGACCAAATCCATGATGAAACCCACATAGGATTCAGCCTTGGGTCTCTCGCACCACCCATCAGGCGACCATAAATCCATATCTGTTGCTGTTGGCGCCCTTCCAACTAAATGTCGCGCGTAATCCACGTCAGAGCGATGCTGTATCCCGTGATTCAGAACACGGGGAGCATTATTGGAGCCGTGAGGGTAAAAGGTAGCATTGTAGGCTGGGCATTGATGGCTCTCTATGGTCCTCATCTTCTTGCGGGCAGCTGGGATAGGTTTGATGTGTTCCCGGCCAAGAGTGAGTATGTGGCCTTCAGTCGTAAAAACGTAGTTGGAGTCGTCACTGTGGATGATATTCCCTTCATCAAAAAGCAAATACAGATACTGGAAAAATGGTGAGGATGGGATCTCCAACTTCGGAGATGTGCAAACCTTCAGCGTTTCTGATAAGGCGAAGGATTCCATGCGATCATCGCGCTTGTTAGTACGAAGGTCTTGGATGCCTGTTAGCCCACAATGGACTCTGGCCCGGGTAGAAATGTCGAAAAGTATCCGCTCTCCAACATCGAGGTAAAATGGGTCGCGCGTAGCCTAAAGAAACAGAACTTTATTAAATAATCATTTCCATATGCCATGATAGCTTACGCGATATAGATACCAGGTCGATTCAACAAATTCTAGAAATTGGGTTAGCAGACACACGAAATGAAGGATCAAAGCAATGCTTACCAGGACGCAAAGGGTATTGATAAGAAGTAGCTCGTTTATAATTTGTATCGTACACTTCTGGCAAGCCCGAAAACTCCCGCCACAGGTTATAATCTAAAGAAAGGCAAAGAAAGCAAGGATATCAGTATTCAATTCAGTTTTGGGGGTATCGCAGATGCATTTACACACTAAGTGCAACTTAATTGCATTTTCGACGTCACCAGCCAGAACCTGGAGCCCAGGCCAAAAGGCCGACAAAGAATCAATCGTAAAGTAGGCCACATCCCCACTGAACATGTTGACGGTCCTATACTTTAATACGTGATTTTTCAGTCCCCTTACAATACAGCGACGTTGAAATTTACCCAAAACCCATCTAAAGCCCTGGCATATCGCATGATCGACGCATAGGCATCGTCCCAGATGTCCAGGAATTCAACTTCGCCTGTTATCAAGGATAAACAAGGTCAAGGAGCGAGTCTAATAACATCATACCACTCATGATGTACCATTTTAATGCGTACTCGTAGAAGGAGTCGATCCCTGCACCTATTCCCGTTATTTCTGGAGGCATCCAGATCTAATGCAATTGTCAGTACAGGGGAAACATAGAAGCAATTGAACAAACTCCTGATCTAGTATTTATTGTGTTCCCGACGAGCCCAATATCGGACTTGCGGTTCCAAATCCCAAAGAATGCCTAGGACAATCTCAGCCGACAGACGTTAATTATGAGATTCAAATGACTTTGTATGCCGCTTTCTCAAATCTTTCATCGCCAGTTAAGCGACTCAGAGTTGCGAATTCTAAAATTAAAGACCCTGCACCAGCTGTACCTAATACATAAAAATAAATCTGACGATGTTCATTTGAACGCACGGAGAAGTACTGACATGTCTCAATCGTTTCGCCCTTCATGATTCCATGCCGCAGATTTATCTTTAATTAGTCAACAGAATGGGAATAAACATCGAGATGGTTGATTAACGAGAAAATGTATAATACCCTGGCATAAGGAAGACCCGTAGGTGTCGCAAAAGCTGGGAGTAGGCGTTTTCCAAGGTCATGAGCGAGTTCCAAAAGTTCTCCGCGATACCACGGTAGATAGAATGGTTGGCCAGTTTGATTTGCAAAAATATGACCAGATAGCAAGCCTCCAAGAACGCGAATAGTCGTCTCGAATACTTGTGGCTTGGTATTTACATCAAACGAGACCCACTCAATTATGTTCTTGACGGCTTTCTCGAACGCAGGACGATCATCGAGTACAATCAACGTATCCAGAACATCTATGAGTGTTAAAGAGAAGTTTCCAGCAACATCATTGGCCGCAATATTTGACCTATAGACATATTAGCCGATTTTCGCAGTTATTGCATCGACTCACGGGTTGCCCCAATCAGGTCCCTGACCAGCACACGACAGGGGAGTGAGCTAATGGAAACACGCATTCATCAGTTATTGGTGAAACGGTTACAGCGTCCTTACTTCATCCAGTGGGAAAGCTAATTGAAAATAGAGTTGAGGGGATCATAGGCAACTCTGTGGTAGTTGTGCGCACCGAAAGTCATATAATTATCAAAACCGTGGTACCACAGTTCGCGCGTCTTTTCTCTATAGACAAGATTTAATCACACGGTCAAGCAGCGGTGTTGCGCATACCTCGCCGCCAGCTTCCGTTGTGTCGTCCAACCAGATCCTCGAAGGGGGCTTGAGGCATGAGTCGCGGGTTGTAGCCACCGGGGCCCAAATTCAATAGTAATGATAACGATGACTAGAAGACATTCAGGCCAGTATCGCTTCCACTTCATAGGACACAGGGAGACACAGGGAAATCCAGCAGCCCGATGATGAGTCCAAAGGCGAATGTCGTGGCAAGAGCAGACTTTTGGGTCAATTTGGACACGATCGACGCCACGTGACATCTTAACGCGTCAGTTCCAGAATCTCACTCACGTTCAGCTTCAAATTCGTTACGTTCAACGCTCGGCGACATTCTTGGGGCTTATATACATAAGTGCCACCATTTTTCCAACGCAACCCAAGGCTTAAATCTGTCGATAGATATCTTAAGAAGCAAAATTTCCCGCATTCAGCACGTCCAAATTTGTGAGAGAGCAACAACCTACAACACAGCCCCTTGCCAATGGGCGTACCCATGGAATATATCTGCCCAAATCACCCATACATCGCTACTACCCACATTGCCTGTCAGCCCAATGCGCAGAGAACGAGCGAGCGACGACCATGAATCTATATCGGCGTCACTCAGGAAGACCTTCCCGTAGTATCTGCATGCAACCGCCGGGAACTTGGGAGGGCCTGCTACGTTAGACATGCGGTGTCACATCTGGGGTTGCGGGTGGGGCTTAAAATTCTGCTGCGTTGAACACGCTCCAACATATATGTGACGGGTGTTAATTATTTAACTAGGCAAGCGTTGCTGCATTTGCATCTCTCAGAACCCTTGCTTGGAAAAAAAAAATCCCTGCTACTTAACAAAATTATATGCACAATATATTTCTGAGTTACTTCAACTGTAGATACTGGAATGAAACTCACCGCAGCACATTTAATGGATAAGCTGTCAGTTTTCAAGTGCGAGCATTTGAGCATTGAATATTGAGTGGTAGACGTGTAGACTCTTACTGATTAGATTAGATACAGTAATTTTCGGCGAATGCCAGTTACAAGGAATTAAATTCGTTGGGACCCTCAGATATTCGCAGATAAAGAGACTTACCTGAACTCGCCTCAATGTCCTCAACACGAGGCATCTCTGGAACATTGGGAGACTACATGCTCAAAGGATGGGTCAGCATAATCAGCTTCCCCCGTTCTGCGTCTCTCAACCATCACAGGTTCTAACAGATCAAGTTTGTCCTACTCCAAAATGCAACATACCATTGATGCGTTCTCCAAAAGGGACGTATCCGATCACTCATTTCTGTGCTAACTGTGATGGAGGTCCTTCTGGTATGTTACGCTGGATATGACATTGGCCCCAGCTGAAAGTTTGCACAAGCTTCAAGGCCCTTGCCAGTCGCACAGTCTACGGCGGCAGAAATGTCATCTAGTGCTTCCTCTACCTCGCATGTATCCCGCTCGTCGACTCCTGCGACAGAGGTATCAGAGACCGCGAGTCTCTTCATGCCTCCCCCCGAAACTGAGCAATCAAGGCAACGCCGACAACAATCAGATCAAGCCTCTTCAGAAATCGGAAAGCTTTTGCTGAAAGGATGGGCTATGCTTGGTGATGAATGTCCTAATAACCAATGCTACGGTATCCCTCTCGTCCGACCACCCAAAACTGGTAGTGCCCGAAACCCACAGATGGTTGGTAGGATAATCTGTCGCTCAGTAGCTTAACTAAACCCCCATTTTACAGGAATGCGTTATATGCAAGAGGGTTTATGTTTCAGAAGCCGACTTGGCTGGAAATAAACTCCTGATTGAGAAGCGCATCGAAAATGAACCACCAAGTAACGTGAACATCCGCGTAGCAGGTATACCTGAGGAAGAACCCATACTCCCAGCAGCTAAAACGGTAACCACAAATTACAAACATTAAAATTAGCAATTTCATTCGTTATTCAAGGCAAATGAGAGTGTCTCACGAATACCAGAACATCCCCACCCGCCTTTGGAGAGATATGTGGGTATAGCCTCGTTCATATGATGACGACTGTACTCATAGAATATGTTACCCTACAGCCCGTGTCTTCAACATCCTCGATAGTGCTAGAGGCATCACAAGCCCTCCTAGAGACCCTACAGGCACTTACCACCCGAATCACATCTGCAACCCAAAGCGTGTCAGATGTGAGCACCATAGGCTTGCTCGCAGACACTATTTCCAAAGTTGCTAGAGCATTGTCTGAAGTCCAGCATCTTCAAAGGGCCGGAATGGGTCCTGGCACTGCTCCGACATGACCTTTGTTGTATACTATAATTTGACGATGATACTATAGGTTCTTCCTAATTACGCTCTTCGTGTGGATTTGTGAAACACCCTGCAGATCTGGCGAAATCGTTAAGGGGGATCTCAAACCTGCACACAGCTCAATACCGTTCGGTCAGGTAATGTGTGCCTGTTTGGAAGATTTATGCTAGGATCTCGACGCCGCGTTATGGTCGCATGTTTCCCTCGTGTTGTGCTCACCTATATCATACGTGGGAGTAGGCGTTTCCCCTGTTTCCCAATCAACCCAACTAGACCGCAACTTGGGCCTTTGATGATGCCTCGATTCAACATTTTTAAAGTCTTCTCCAGGAACAAAGGAACACGAGCGAATGAGGAGAATCAACGAAACAAAACTGCTCCGCATGTTATGCCTGCAAAGGAAAAAGTCTTCTCAGTAAGCCCTATAGATATCTTAGAGAGGGGGCATAGCAGTGTTGGAAATCGGCGAGTTCGTAGCCCGCTTTGTTTCTGAACTTGAGCTAACCAACCGCTTGGTTCAGCGGCCTGAAGAAAGCTTCAGCAGATCGAACTATCATCCTTCATCAGCACCATCACACGATCCAGCGTTCCTACCTTTGACGCCGTATGAGAGTATCTACTCAAATTTTCGCTATCATGATATCGACGACAACTATGGTCATGAACTCACTCCCCCCATGCGTCGGAGATCATGGAGTCCCATACCTTCGGTCCACAGAGAATCTGGTCCTAGATTTGACGGGGATCCCGCACAGATGGACCACGCGAGGTGGCAGCTTCGGCCTGCTCCAATCCATAGAGTCCCAGAACTGACGACACTCGATCTCCCACCTGGCCAGCTCCAGATTGAAGGTCCATTCCAGAAAGATGAAAACAGGAGCCACAGTGCTGGACCCTTTGACTTTGCGAACGTTCAATACCCAAGTAGTATCCCTCCAGTTGAGGTAAGTGTCCGATTCCGCTTTTTCGAGCGTCGTAATCAGACCTAACAAACTAGTCCAATTTGCGGCATGGAATCCCCATGACGGACTTTCATCCAAGCTCTTTGCGAAATCGCGAACATGAAACACAATACGATGCAGAGACAATCGAGGTAGGTAATGCGACGTTCGAACGTTCTCATTAACCGTCGCCAGCTTACTGGTATAAAAGCCCCTTATGTATGAGCACTCAGAATCGTGGCAGACTAAGGGCGAACCGGAGGCAGAAGTGTATCAATATATCGTTCCAACTGGTCTCGACGTCATTTTCAGGGACGAAGATGGGAACGAGATCACGAGGTAAGATATTAATTACAGCCGTCGAATTCTTGGTCACCATTTTGCAATGGAAATTGTAAAGGATTGGCAACTTCGAGGATGTCCCCGTTTCGAGAAGCACTCGCCATACGATGCCCATCGTGGTCCAAGACGAATTAGGCAATGAATTATACCGGTGAGTTCCTCGTCTCGTTGCGATCTCAAACTTTCGTCACTAAAATTTGATAGATCAAGGCGATGGGATGAACAGGAGAATGGAACTTTGCATCTGCAATATCCGGACCGTGGCCGTCAAGAGCAAAGGTTAGTTCTCCCTTCCTACTTTCCAAGGCATTCCCAGAAATGCAGGCTCAACATATTCAGAACGTATCTGCAAAACGGAGCCTATCACTCGTGGGTCATCATCTGAGCTTTCGTGGGAGGTTCCAATCCTCACTATTAGGTGTATTGCAGAAACCGTTCAAGGTTTCACTCGCCTGCGAGCCACACATCGAGCACCACAAAAGTCATTTTGATCGATGAAAGTGGTCGACAAATCCCGATGTGAGCCATCCTCGAACGAGACCGTTATCAGTAGTCTGACAGCATAGATCAACAGAAAGGGAACGTTTGCTGGACAAACGTAAAACGCAGACATGGGGGAACACTGACCACAACATCACTGCAAGCGCTGCAAGATACATATTTAGTATAGGACTTCGTGCAGGTGCCAGTGTCTGGAGCCAGTGATCACCTGAGCTCGAGCACGTCATGTCTTGCATTTAAATCTATATCAAAAACTCCGTAGTCCCATGTTTGATTCTAGATTCAATGATAGATTCCTTGACTATATATTTCAATCGCATTCAGATTCTTTTCAGCACCTCCTCGACCAGTGCCCCCTCCCGATCGTTCTTCCACACTCCGGTGAACTTGCCACTCCATCGAAGCCCCTTCCCACCGCCTTTTACGGAAAGCCTGGTCTTTAAGTTCTCGCCTAAGCCTTTCACCTCCTTGTCATTAGAACCGATAATCAATAGTGTGCTTGTACTACTTGATGTTTGCGAAGAGGGCGACGACGAGAGAACGATCAAATATGGCTTAGTATCTCCTAAACTTGCCAGATTGTTAGTGATGGCAAACCCAATCGAAGATAGGAATCCCAGGGAATTTGCGCTGTCGTCCAGCCGGTGGATATGATTCTTGAAATTGTTTGCTGTCCCGGCCACCTGCGCAGCGACGGTTTTGGCTATGCTCTCCGCTAATTCGGCTTCGACTTCATACACCCGTTTCTCGGTGCGCTTGCGCTCGTCTATAATTTGACTCACGCGCTCAGGCACCACAGGAGGCCCACAGCTCAGTAAGGACGCGGTATTGCTTAAGAAATTATGTGCTGATGTCAAATATGCGATCAATCGAGGACCAGCGAGGAAATAAAGACGAGCAGTGGTCGTCGACGATCGAGAAAGTGCCTCTGTATGAGGAAGCAGAAATATCTGCAGGTTGTAAAGGCTTGGAAGGTGAGTACCACAACATCTGGACATCATTAGTATCCCTCAGGTATGGTAGCCAGATAGAGGGTCAGGACATACGGGTTCTTATCTATGCCATCAATAATCACAACACGTTTGATTCCGCCAGTGTAGTCCTGAGGCAAGGCCTTGCCTACCGCTCGACCGCTTTCAAGAACAGGGGCAGCATGCCTGTCCTTGTTGTCATCGAGCTCTTCAACTTCAATGTGTACCTTGCGGCCTTCAAAGACGAGCTTGTTTGCTTCATTTTGGATGGCTGTTATCTCTTCTTGGGTCATCCCACGAGGAACTTCGACATAGCATGGCGAAGGATAGGATGTGAGGGACCAAGACAACGTTGGTAAGTTTAGCCGACTCTCGAGAAGTGCCGATAGCATATGCTGAGATGTATGCATGGACATCTGCTTCATGATGAACGGCTGCAAAACAAAATGCAAGCATTTTTCGCACATGGTCATATCGCCTATCATAACCTTTCTGGTCCAACGCGGCCGTCACTTTCGAGCCAGGTGTAAAGGCCAGGGAGGCAGCATCTGTATTTTGATTTGTCACACGCACATAGTGGACCGCGTGTCCCCCATGGCGCTTCGCTTGAACAACCTCCCATTGGGTGCCGTCTGCGGTTGTTATGACCCCAGTATCAGTTGGCTGCCCACCACCCTCGGGAAATATCACGGTATCGTGTAAGACAACTTCAAGAATTGGGTCATTGGGCAGCTTCGGTGCCAAGACGGCTTTCTTCCCTCCTTTCTCTTTATGGACCGCAATTGGCCGCGTTAAATTGCAGCTGACAACAGTGCTATCAATGCTTCGCAGGAGGGGATCTCCTAGATATAATGAACGGTTAAGCCTGTAGCTCAAATTTGGAAAGAAAACAAACATACTTTGACAGGCAAGAAGCCCGACTGGGATAGATGTCTGAGGGTTGGATGAAATCGAAAGGGTTGTCGAAATAATCCTATGATAATCATGAGGTGTAGTGGTAGGTGCCAAGACTTGTGCTGTCGCCATATTGTTACGCAAACTACCCTCAAAGATAAGATCAATCTTGGAAGTAACGGGTTGATAATAATTTCGCACAGGCAGGGTTTCTCACATGGACTCGGACGTTGGCGCTGCCAAAGCGCTGGGTTCCTCGCCATCCGCTCCCAGGCACTCTGTCCGATAGTTCCCCTAGGGCGTTGAATGATGACAAGTCAACAAATTGAGGCTGGGGAACTTGAGAATCGTCCTCTTCTCGCGCCATTTGGTAGCATCTCGCATAATATATATCAACTTGACCTCCTAACTCTTGTCCAGATGCGGATGACCAGCTCTCAAGGGAACAAATAGAAGAGTCCTTGCTAAAAAAAGTGGATAGGCGGATGACCATTCTCATTGTGATCTATGTCCTGAATTGTATTCATTTTGGCTTGACATTACGTTTCATTCGAAAGCTAATTTAAGGCCCCTAGATATCGACAGAAACAACGTATCGTGCGTTTCTTGCCCCACTTGGATGCAATTATAATTTACCCTCCAAAAGTGCTGCTAGACTGCGAGGATTTGAGGACGACTTGCGTTTGAACGGATCGCAGTTCGCAACAATCCTCTCAATCTTGTACATTGGGTATATTCTTATGCAGATTCCCTCGTAAGATTAAGCTACCCCCCTTAGAACTGCTCATGAAGCTAACGACGTCGCACACAATATTTAGCAACCTTTTCTTAAATCGCACCGGGAAGCCGTCCATCTACCTCCCGGCTTGTATGAGTGTATGGGGATTGTTGTCAATCATGACTGGCGAGTCCTTCATCACTGATACGATCCTCTTTTTTTATTGATATGTTTTTGTTGATATAAACATAGGTTTTGCGACGAAGTATATCCTGTCCATTTAGTCACTAGATTATTTATCTAATTTCAGCCATATTCCACAGCTTCTGGGGGGCCTTGATTACACGTTTTCTCCTTGGCTTTGTTGAAGCCGCTTTTTTCCCTGGAGCCCTGGTGAGCATTAGCCAGGTTGCAATTTGTATTTGAAGCTCATCGTTTGTTCCAAGTTTTTGATTTCTAAGTGGTATAAACGCAGCGAATTGTCCGAACGCACAGCATTGCTTGCGTGCGGCATTCTTGTGAGCAATGCCTTCGGGTCTCTTATTGCAGCAGGGATATTGGACTCGATGGAAGGCATACTCGGCTACGCTGCTTGGCGGTACGTATATTCATTTATCAATCTACGGTATATCTCACGTGTTTCTCAAAGATGGTTATTCTTCGTTGAGGGCACTTTGACAGTGGTCGTCGCTATAAGCGCCCTCTTTATCTTGCCAGATTTTCCTGAAACGTCTTGGGGATGGCTTACCCCTGCTGAAAAGGCCCTTGCGCAACGCAGGATGCTGGAAGATGCTGGAGTGACGAAGCCAGAAGACCCTAAAAATGATATCTTGAGGCCCATTATCATGGCCTGGACCGATATCAAAGTATGGTGGCTGGGGATAGGGATATTTTTCATGACAGTGGCGCTCTCTTTCAATGTATACTTCCCGACTTTGTGCGCAACGCTGGGTCATAGCCCAACAGTAACTCTCCTACTTTGTGTTCCTCCTTGGGTTTTTGCAACCGTCGTATCGTATATGATTTCTAGGTCAGATCTCGCACCAGACTCTCCGCCACGACCGAGCTGATCAATGCTACAGGAGGTCTGACCAGAGGGGCAAAAGGTCCACATACATCATTGGGTCCCTTAGTTTTGGCATTCTAGGCTTTTCCGTCTCGGCCCTCACAATGAACTTGTGGGCCAGATATCTAGCACTGTGATTATGCCTGCCATAATTGAGTCTTTCCACTAATCGCTATGATGTGAATTAGATTTTTCATGGCTCAGACTTATGCTGCATACATCTGTGCGCTCGCTTGGGCTAGCGGAACTTTTTCGCAAATGCCGGCCAAACGTGCAGTGGTATTAGCCCTCATTAACTGTGTTGGGAACCTGGGAAACGTCATCGGGTCGTGAGTGTTGAATAGTTATGAGGTTCGTTGATTCCAGGTTTTCTAACGAGCCTTCAGATTTGCTTGGCCACCAACATGGGGGCCAACCTATGCATGGTCATATATAATCTGCATAATATCAGCCGCCTTGTCGATAGTTATGACGCTCACATTCAAATCATACTTAAAGGGTCTAAATAGGGCACTGTATTTATCGGAAATTGCAGAGGATGAAGGTGAAGGCTATAGATACATGTTGTAGAT
>JASFDG010000091.1:37932-54625 GCA_036937095.1 Phaeolepiota aurea
CTTGCTTCTCGGACACAGAAGCCAACCAGCTTCAAGTTTCTTGCTAATTCACAACGTCCTTTCAGTTTACTGGTCTCCACGAATGGGATGTCCAATGTACGTGTCAAGCCTAACTTCCTTACTAGTTGTTAAACTACTTAGGGGTCGGAGAGAGCGACTGGGCTTTCAGGACGGCGTTCGACATCTCCACCGACGAGATATTGGCTCCAAATGTTGACCTCGTCTTCGAGGGTCTTGATACTTTCGCTTCCGTCCTCCTGGTACGTAACCATTGTGGGGTGTCAGCCTGTGCTGAAAATCCTCTCTCAGAATGGAACTGAGATTCTCAAGTAAATGAAGGCTCTCATGCTCGGCAATCGCGCTGCGCCTGGCTGATAATGAGCCACAGATCGGAAAATCAATTCATCAGTTATCGTGCAGCAGCCAAGCCTCACTTAAGACCAGGCCCTAATGAACTCCTTCTGAAGTTTGAAAGCGCGTTCTTGAAGGTCGGGGGCGCTGATAAATGCACAAATAGTGGGCAGACAGACTAAAGTACGCCCAGGGACGAGATATCGAAAAAGAACATGGTAAACTTGCACTCTGGAACGGCGATTCAAGTCGCCTCCACGTGCGCAAAGCTCAATATAAGTGGGTTCTTTATCTGTAACCTTTACGGCTGATGAAAACATTACACCTTCCAGTTATGGGTGGGATTGGGGTACGTATAGCAGTTTCGAAGAGCGAGAATGCTAATAGCATCCTCCATCACTCTTTGATAGGCCCAGTGTTGATGACTGTAGGGCCCTGGAAACCCATAACCCTTCAGTCATATCAAGTCCGCATCTCAGAGGTTGACATTCGAAGCGAAATATCCGATGTTCTGGATGTCAAATTAACCGCTGAGATATTATTCTCCTCTGGTAGCTCTGCTCTTGCTTCATTTGTCTTGAAAAGTCCCTATGGCTCGATCGTGGCGTCTACGAATAGAGTATCCACCGATTCGGGTCACGCTAAAGTTTCCTTCGCTTTTGAATCGGGTCAACTGGAGCTGTGGTATCCTGTAGGATATGGTGCTCAGCCTCTGTATATGGTTGAGGTTGAGTTGTCAGACCAGGTGTGGCTCATCTGGGAAGCTTTTTGCCAGAAATTTACTCTTCCCTGGATAGGAAGGCAACGTTCTTGACACCAAGACTGACACAGTAGCATTCCGACGTGCCCGTGTCGTTCAAGAGGAGTTAATCGATCAGGAAGGTCTCACCTTCTTATTCGAAATCAACAATATCCGCATCTTCTGTGGGGGTCAGTTTTATCTATTTTGAATATTGATTCATGCTAATGCCTGGCTAGGATCAAATTGGATCCCTGCCGATTCTTTCTTAACTACGTGCGTACTTATAGGACAATGCTTGATTACTTTATTCATACGGCCTACAGGGTCACCCCCGAAAGGTATAGAGCGTGGTTGCAACTTATGGTCGACGGCAATCAGAATATGGTTCGTGTTTGGGGAGGGGGTATCTACGAGGCAGATGCGTTCTACGAGATTTGTGATGGTGCGCGTTAATCATATGGATGAGGCTCCGTTCGCTCACATATGACTTCTATAGAGCTAGGGCGTGAGCAATGGTGCATTGTATGCTTGGCTTCTCTCATGTCCTCTTTTAGTCCTCGTCTGGCAAGACTTCATGTTCGGCTGTGGGCAGGTATGATTTTCCACCTTTATCTTGATGATTGTTTGACCTGCTTTTCAGTACCCTGCATACGACTCCTTCGTCGCATCCGTGCAAGAAGAAGCGATCCAAAATGTAAAAAGGCTTAGACATCACCCATCTGTGGTTATATTCGGTCTGTCAAATCTTTCAAAATCCTCGTACGCCCGCTCACCCGTTTGCGCCAGCTGGAAACAATGAAGGTATGCCGAATGCGAGCACTACTTGGATGATGGAAACGTTAATATCGCATACAGATTACCAAATTGCCGAATCGCTCAAACTCGACCTGGATTATTCTGACGAAACATCCGACTTCAGGAAAACTAATTTCCCAGCGCGCTACATATACGAGCGTGTCCTTCCCAAAGTTGTGGACACTCATAGCAACATCTTTTACCACCGTGCATCACCTTACAGTGGACAGGGCAAGGTGACGACGGATAGGACCCTGGGTGATATCCACCAATGTTAGAGATGATGTCAACGTGAAAATAGCATCTAACATCCTTTCAGGGAACGTTTGGCACGGGTCACAGGAACCTTGGCACAACTGGGACATTCTGGCCGGCCGCTTTGTTTCGGAATTTGGAATGTCAGATTACCTGTTCATTTGAGCTTTTGATTGTGTTCTCATGGGACTCTAGGCAAGGTTACCCTAACATTCGGACAGTTGATCACTGGCTTGGGGGTTCGACAACTGAACGGTATCCTCAATCTAGGTGGGCTTTCCCTCGATCGTAATTGCCTTATTATATTGAAGGGATATTAGGGTTAACAATAACCACAATAAAGCTGACGGATTCGAACGGCGCTTAGAGGTATGTGGCCTACAGAGTCCATCAAGCCTAGCTAATATTTCTGCAGTTGTATCTTGTCGAAAACTTCAAGCACTCCTTCGAAATGGAAAGGTAGATATCCAACCGAAATATGGTTCACATTAATTGACCAACCACAGCTATATATATTATACTCAAGTCATGCAGGCCGAGACTTTAGCATCTGCATACCGCCTATGGAGACGTAACTGGGGCGGAAAAGGAAAGGAATATACAGCGGGCGCCTTGGTCTGGCAGGTAGCTTACCCGATGCGCCTCCCCTGAAAACGTTTATCGTTTACCTTACTGAATCTTCGTTTGAAGATCAATGATTGTTGGCCCGTTACCTCCTGGGCAATTGTCGACTACTTCTTGCGGCCGAAACCCGCCTTTTTCACGGTGGCACGAGAACTTCGCCCGTTTACAGTCGGGATGACCCGCAAAGATCACCAAGTCTTTGACAATGACCGTTCAGCTGCGTCGTTCACCATTAATACTACTCTGGAGATTTGGGGGGCGAACAGCACATTGTCCGACGAAAGTGTTACTTTGGAAGTGACTTGTTTCGATCTGGGGTCAGACTGGCGCGATAGGTGGGAGAAATCGGTGGTGCTCACCGCTAACGCCAGCACCGAACTTTTCAAAGGCGACCTCCCCGGTCAACCCAAGCGGTTCAAAGCAAGCCAACCACCCAAAGTTATCATTGTGTCAGCACGCCTTCTGGATGATCACCGAAAGGTCCTGGCGAGATATTCTAATTGGTTGGTCAAACCTTCCCCAGCTTACTACCATATACTATACTGACAATGTGTTGTCCACAGGCCAGAACCATTCAAATTCATCAATTTCCCTCGTTCAAAAGATTTAGGGCTCAAGGTGATAGTTGCGCCAGATGGTGAATCCGTTACATTGGAGACAACGAAGCCCATCAAAGGTTTGGTTTTGGACTGTGCTGGCGAGGATGTCAAATGGAGTGATCAAGCCATCGACCTCGTTCCTGATGACCCCCAGACGATCCGAGCTGTTGGGCTGAAACGGCGCGAAGTCCTAGTTCGATATTTGGGTGATGGTACAGCATAGCGGGCAAAGAGAAATTAAGGATATTAACGAAAGGGGTTGAAGTAGCAACATTAGTGTACAAAATTGCATTGTTTTGATACCACGATCATGGGTTGTCGAAGCCGCTTAATTTAAAGGAGCGCGGTCACATGATGAGGTTGGTTTGAGCGCGACGTACTCTTCAGCCTTACATTGTATCTACTTTCACTATGTCAGCCGCCACAACCACACCCAATGACTCGCCCATCGGAACCCCAATTCAGCCATTGCACAATCCTTCGCAAGCTGCTCAAGTAGTCGTGCCACAAGCACCACTCGGGAATGTTGCCAACCAAGTTCCAGGTATGGGCGCGAAAGCCCTCCTTGCCAAAAAGATGGCAAAAAATCAGTCAGTTTCAGCTCTATATCTATCCCGCCATTCGGTTAGCTTACGGAGTCTCCTAGTAACCCACCCTTCATTTCGCCCACGGACAACCTGATGACACCTTGCACACAGAAGCTGAACGCCGCGAAGAAGAAGCACTTTGCGAAGTAATTTCAACCTTCCTTTCTTTGTGCCCGCTTGTGATTGACTGTCATAATGCAGAGGCGCCAAGCCCATTCAGCTGTTCGCCCAACGAGAAAGTGAAGAGTCAAGTGGGGATGATGAGAAAGGCAAGAAAATGGACGACAGTGAAAACCCTTTTTAGATTTATTTCCAACGATCTGTGCTCCAAGCCTGTTTCCACTCATGTTGATATCATCGCTACTCGTTCGCTCTCTGTTGTACTTCGTGTTGTATTTCCCCTTTGCAGGATAACGTCCAGGATGCTAGCATTCTGCTTCTGTTGTTCAAGTTCAAGCGTACTGGTTTACGTAATTCAGTATCAATAAGGACTTGTGCTTCAGTTGAAAACTTAAACGCCTGCAATGTCAATCTCCAATGAAAATATACAACAGCTCCTGATGCGACAGGTGCAATTCCAAGATGACGACCACCCCTTGTGGCAGGAGTTCATGGAAATGTTGTCCAGTCCTCCTGGACAACTCAGTTCCGCGTACGTCATCCTCTTGTACTGCTAGACTGAATAGTGATCAACATGCTCAGGCAAATACAAGGTCTCATTAACGGGCTTCCTAGATTGACAGAAGACGAAATCAGGAATCTTGGACATCAAGGTCAGCATGAAAGATGAGGGTAGCCGAAATGGGTAACATGGATTGCAAGCTATGTTATTAGATTCCGTTTGTCCAATCTGCTACACGTCGTATCTCGCACTACTCGCGGAAGAAGAGACAGCACTGGTGATGGATACGCCTGCGCATCCGCTCGAATATTTGGGCGTGACACGGCTTTCCAAGTCATGGCAATGTGGCCACTTGTTTTGCCGAAGAGAGTTGCGTCGCTTTTTAAACATACATTATCCATGTCAGCGCTTACCTGCGTTCTCAGCATTTCAAAGTGGATAAATCATGGAGTAATTACCCCTACCTCATGAAGAAAACATTTGTTGATGCCTTTCACAGAATGATTCGTGCCCTATGTGCCGGCATCCTCTCGTAGACGGAGTCGCTCCATTGACCGCAGCTCCAAGTCAACAATCACCAAATCTGGCACCACCGTCTGGCTTGAATCTTCGACAACCGCCAGAGGAGGATGAGAGGCGAGAATTCGCGGGCATGTATTCGTAATAATGTCCAAAGATCTACATGCTCAACATGATAAGGGGTATAACGACTAATGGCGCAAAGTAGTATTTCAACGTCCAATATATTTTAATATCACCCACAAAGGGCGTCAAAGTAAGGGAACAATATCCTTGGAAGCATATCAGTTTCGCCTACACCATCTGAAGAGGTTGCGCCGGAAGAAGTAGTAAAGACACTGGAAGGGACCAATGAGCCTGGCTTGTTAAAATGAAGAATAGGGGGTGAACCTACCCCGATGAATCGGACGGCGGACAATCCGAAGGTAGAATACAAGATGACGCTGAAGTAAGTATTCTGCTTATGGGCCAGGTCCTGCTGATCCTTATTGAAATCGGTGTTCGGCAGGCCATTGATGTTCTCGATAGCGATTGCCAATGCAGCGTTGGATAGCATCCATGCAGCAACCAACCGGGTACGGAACGTCTTGTTTTGGTCGTCCATGTTGGGCTTCTCCGGAACGTCCTTGGTTTCAATTTTGGTGATGGCGCGAGTCACAGTCTCCTTAAAAGCAGCATCTACATCTGCTTGAACCTTTGTCGTGTCCTCTACGATAGCAGCATCGGCATCCTTGGCCTTGGACGAGGATACGGAAGGGAGAGCCTCAGCCTTATCGCTACCTTTCGTTCCCCATGAGACCTAATTTACTTGAGTCCCTCGTTCATGACATAAACGGAACGGGAAAAACGTACATCGTGTAAGTTGCAGAAAGCATAGACGTTGAAAACATTTGTGAAGCTCGGGGCAATGCATAAATACTGCAAGAAGCTTGAAAACATGTGCCATGGATCGCGCTGGGGCCGTGTGTCAGCAACAAGAAAGCAGGTGCAACATCGTCAAGCGTCTCATACATATAAGAATGAAGCGATAAAATATATCCCTAAAGCAGCATCAGTCTAGAACTACCGTCATAGATGATAACGTGCTCACCGAATGTCGATATCATAGCAGCCATCAGTGCGCCGATAGGCGGCTTGAAGAATGCCGCTATGATCTCTGATGATGGTTTTCCCGCCAGTTGACGGGGAATATCCTAAAATAATAAGATAATTGAAAAATGCATGGATGACAGCGTGGTTAATTTACCTGGAAAGACTTGATCGTCAACCAGAATGAACAAACCAGCAGATACACTGATAACACTGCAAAAACCCTTTGGAATCAGGAGGTCAGATGTTATCACATAGCGAAAGCTCTAGCACATACGAGATAGTGACCGTGTACGCAAGCCTTTCGCCCTTCGGCCGATTTCCGAGCGCAAGAATGAATTGCAAGGCTAGGAAAGCCAGATATATCCATTTCAAAGCGAGGTTAACCCAGTGAGTCTGACAAGAATTATCAAGTGATGCAAAGTTTGACATTAGAGATAAACCCACAACTGCCGGTGTTCCAAAGATAATGATCCCTTGATCTGGGAGCAAATCGACGATGATGCTGAATGTTAGCCAGATGTTTGCCAGTGCGAACCAAGAGAAGACAAGAGAGGCCAGGTTATACTGAGATTTATTAGTATAGGCAAAATCAATTAACGTAGTAAACCCACGAGAGCCTGAACATGGAGCATGAGCATGCGCAAAGGACCATGACCTGACCGATAGAACATGAAGAAGTTCACGAGGGCGTACTGGAATCACAATGTTCCTAAGAAAGGCCCCAAGGGTGAGAACTGATCACTTACAACTGAGGCGGCGAAAGAACCATTCAGCCATCGCCTGCGCTGGCCTATGAGTTCAACAGCCGTTTCTGGAACATCGGTTTCCGCCTTGCTAGGTTTGACGTATGTCAATGTCCATCTATCTCCAGCTTTTGCGACGAGCTCAAAGCACAAGATCCGATCCTCCGCTGTGTAAGATAATGAGAATTAGAGTAACACAATTATAGCACAACAAACCCAAAAACATATTCTTGGTGAAGATGTTCATGCCATAGATACCCTTCTGCCCAAGTCGGTCAGCCAACGAATGATCGCCATGGAAATACTGGTCCAAGGGTCGGCCAAGGATGGCACGGAACCGATAAGCCGAAAAAGCTCCCGGAAGTACAGATACGTAGCCAAAACTGCTCTCGAGGGGTTTGTCTGCCATAAAGGTTATTTCTTGTTGAGTAAGGGTATAGACGCCCAAGTACCTAGAATGTTAGACATCTTGTATTCAAAGTTTTGGGCAGCGACCAGGGGGTTCAACAACTTTCGCCCGCCTTTGATCATAGCATGAATCTCGCCTGGGTGAAAGGAGATGGTATGAGCTTGGGGATAGGTCCTACGGTTGCGTCACATACCGCAACAGCCGCCAAGGTGAGGATCATTATAAAACGCCTCCCAGAGATAATAAATGGACTTGTGACCCGGTTTGGTGCCAGCATCAATCAGAACGCAAATTTCGGGCTGGACAAAGGGTTTCAGTAGTCAGACAAGTTGCAGGGAAAAGTTGATCACATTGAGCATCTTGCCAATGGCATTGAAGAGCCAACGGTGGGAATTGATCTTCTTCTGATTCTTGGCCTTCAGAACGAATATTATTTGAACGGGAACCAGATTGTTGGGATCATTGGCCTGAGGAAGGACAAGCTGTGGGGTAGCATCGATGGAAAGTTGGGTCGTATACTGCGTTTCTTACAATTAGCATCCCGAGAGCAACAAGTACGAGATGCGTGCCTCAAAAATATGGGCTACAGTATCTTTGCCGTCAACCTGCTTTTTCATGATACCATCCTGATATACACCAATTGTGGCAAGGACATCAAGCACGCTCTTGTCCATAGGTTCGAGGCCGTCAACAATGAGGGCGACCGTAATCTTTTGCCAACCAGGAGTGCCCTCTTCTGCGTGCTTCCTCCAATATTTCGACTGCTTGGTCTTGCATATGTCCCGGACATTTAGCATTACGCCGTGCAACGTCCGGGCATAAAGTGTCTTGTCTTCATTGTAGGAGGTGACGGCGATTAGAATTTCAGTATCACGGTTGTACATTTTTGTCCGCAGTGACCATCCATTGGCCTCATTGAACTCGTCGGGGTCACACGTTGCCGCAGTATACCTCATATGCCTATAAACGCCGATGATACGGCATAAGCACAAGGAGGGAAGTGAGTGAAACAGAGAGAGAAACGAACGAGAATTCTGTTGTTTGCGAGGAAGACCACTTAGCATCAATGGCTGAATAGACAGGAGTTGGAACAGGATATTCCGCGATAAAATTTCCGTGGGTGAGTTGAACTTTGCGCGTAACTCCGCGTTTAATGGTTTGACGGCGACGCCACGCACTGTCGATGCCGTTTGTTGATGTAGAAAGCACTGACTGAGGGCGACTATTGGCATATGGATCACCCAAGGTGGAAGGGTCCAAGGGACTGTACAAGTTCGTGCCTGTTAGCGGTGAACGAGTCTGAAGGCAGTGTTAAATATACAGACGCTGGGGGGTAGAAACCACCAGAAAAATTCTCTCCCGACGTCAAAGGCTGCTTTTCCAGAGATTCGTCGTCTTCGTATGACTGTTGCAGCGTCGTGGTGCTCTCAAAACGATGTTGTAATGATGAGCTGCTAGCCATCCCATATGGCTGCTGGGGTTGCACAAAGTGGACATTGTGCGGGTCTTCAGCAAAAGGATCAGTAAGCTGTTGAGGACCACTGCTAGGTGGAATGCGAAGATTGTGGGCCATGGTGACCTAGACTGGGTGGCCAAACCAAGGAGAAACAGATGGTGGATGATGTATGGCTGTAGAAGAGAAGCTGTTGCGGTTTTTGTTGCAAGCTGTCCTTTACATAATACGGGACAGCACACACACTGCCCCACGTTCCAACGTCAACTCCTGTGGAGTGATCGTGATCAAACACAATCAAGTACACCATAAGCTTGCCATAAGATCCTAATGGTTATTATGATATTCCAATTGGACTGTACACTGTTGTCGCGAGCACATTTCGTTGTCCTTTGTCGTGATTTCCATTTGGAACCTGAACCTGATTTCCTGGTTGTTATGTAACCTAAATAGCGTGATCGGGCAACTCTTTGTACCGACCTTAAATCACACAGGGATGAGTCTGTGCTTTGGAATAGCCCTCAGGCTTCAACTCCAACATGTCTCCTCCCCTTGTTATACTATATCGGTAAGTTATGGTCACCTGTAGGCCTTGGAGTCTACTGAATCAAAATAGCTATGATGCATCTCCGTTCTCCCACAAAATTGATCATATCCTCCTGATGAAAAATATACCACACCAGAAAGTCAACGTGGGCCTAGGATTAATCCGCGCAGCGGGTCAACCCTCGGTCGCTCCGCACTGAAGCGCTTTATTCAGGTTTCTCCTGTCCTTCCACGTCCAGAGATCACAGACCTCCTAGGAATAATATATCGACGCATACCCATTCTTGCGATTGGCAATGATGTATACTGTGATACCAGGTATCTCACCTTGCTAGTCCTGTGGAAGCAGATCTTATTTCATATCATAGTCTGATTGCTTCAGTCTTGGAGAGGCGGTTCCCATCTTCTTCAGGATATGGAACAATATTTCCTCTCAGAAAACACGGAGGAGGGGCAGATACTGGTGTCATCAAGGCTTTCGCCAAGTTTTATGCGGAAAGTGCTCTATTCTCGCTTGGCCCCAGTCTACTCCCTTGGGATAAAATGCCTGCTGCCTTCGTGAAGGACAGGAGTGCAGTGAGCTCAGAAAATAAAAATATTTATACTGCGTCATTTGACTGTCAAATAGCTCGCCGGTGCGCCAATCCACCCGAATGCACTTGTAGCAAATCGTGGAAGGTCTTTGAGCCAATTATCCTCCCACCTGGTATGTTCTAGTTTTGTTCTATGGCAGGAAAAGAGCTTGCTCAATGATATTAAAGGCGTTACTCGAGGAACAACTCAGCGACGGACGGGAATGGCTTTTTGATACCGAACTCCCTGGCTTGGCCGACGTAAGCGTCCACTTCATATTTGCCTGGGTGAAGGGTTTTCGTGTGTCGAGCGTTCTATTCGATGAACAATATTTCCCTTACACCATCAAGGTTAGCTCTGACACATACTTACTTTAATAACCGCTCAGATCATCCCGCAGTGGCTGGGGAGACTTACGGCTTTCATTGAGCGAAAGAAAAATACCCAAACATCCCCAAATGAGTTGAAAGGGGAAGCCGCAGCCGATTTGATTCTATCGTCGAGCTACGAGTCTTATGGTGTTATCATCGGGTTTGACAAGGTGGAAGCAGAGCGTCTTGGACTCAAGCTCGGAAAGCCAGTCAGAGTGGCACCTGATGATTCTGGTAGGGTCCAACTTGATTTTGGCCTGGTAGCGTGATTAATAGTTGGTTTAATAGGTCGAAGTTACGCTACAACTGGAAAGCTTGTCGCTTTAAATAAGGAGGAGGTTGTTCTCGAAATCCAGGTAGCAATGGGAGTTATTCACTGTCATTTCCCCCGGCTTGGCTTCACAGTCAAGCCTTTTGCCAAAATGAAGCTATGATGCGGGCGGCGAACTCCTTGATGGCGGCACGCTACCCAGAGAAGGCGCGGTCAATAAATATCTGTGATGGCTATGCAAAACTAGTGATTAGTCTAGACCTGTTTCACAGAACCATATACAAAAGCACTTACGAGATGAATCTCGGTGAAGCCATGACCGAAACTCGTCATCAAAAGGATTTGGTTCTGGGTCCATATAACTTCAAGCATCTTGCTTCGAAAGCTTTGATCATGAGGTGGGATATTTGGCCAAAAAATCTTGCTGAGATGCGAGCATAAATGGGATTCGCAAATTCGTACACCAAGTCGAGCGTCACCAGGGTTCCATGCAGTTGGCTGATGCTCGTACTTATCTGCGGATTCTCCGTAGACAAAGCCGACGGCCGGGCGGTGATTGGCTTGAACTGCCAAGTCGTGGATAGTGTTTTGAACAATGGCGTCGAAGACGCAGCCTTGGCCTATAATACTGTTATTGGCATATCTGACCATAACCGATTCACATACCTCCACTTTTTCGAATGGAGTAAGAGTTACATGGCTGGTGTAGCTTTCTGTGAAGTTAAGGTAACCCACTGTTAGCTCGGCGTCCATTTTATACTGCTGTGCATTGTCTTTATCTGGGCGAGGGGTAACCAATTGCGATCCAATGCAGTAGGGAACGAAGAGGGGGTAAGATTCAACGTCAGATACGACATGATACAGTTCCCTGGGGGAATATCTATGCACATTTTGATTTGTTCAAAAGCCATTCCAAAGGGTTCGTCACCGTGACGTACGGTAAAATCTTGTGTTCCTGGTAAATTTGTTTTTCTGCTACAGGCGGCAGCAAGTTTGACAGGCTTGGGAGTGTGAATAAGTTCCTGTGTGGGATGGTTCGGCCGAATGAATGTGCGATTTGCGTGTAGGCAGAAGCTCGCAACATTTCCTTCTGGACTTGGATTGGGCAAGTCAGCGATTATGATTTCCTTTCTCGTTATTTTTTCTATTTTAATTTTAATTATCTCACAACCCCAAACCTGTGATCTCAGGTGCCTAACCACCCACTTGGCCAGCTATTTCGATGTGAGGTGAAGGATCAACGTTCAACCCGAAGACGGCAAGATACCGCGGACAGGATGAACTTGACCGACAGCAGGCAGGATGATGCGAGGGCCGTTTGCTGTTGCAAGCCATGCGGTAACGAAGCAAGAGCATGCCATAACCTCTCAAAACATGCTCTATTGGTGGACCATAATCATCTTATTTTGTCAATAAGTTGGATTGTGGCTTCTCCCATATAAGGCCGTCACTTGCATGGGAATGCCATAAAACCGGTTAGTTCTGGCCTTTTTGACGAAGCACCGTCCAAGGCCACGTGGAATTGGATTGAATAACTTTTGGACGAGGTATGAAACGACAAATCATAGCAACGATTTTAACTTGTAAGTAGCTTGTGCATGGCATTGCAAAGTACCACCCTACTAGTTAGCAAATTCAGCAATTTCCGGACATTCCCTGGCGATCTAGAATTGAAATCGATATAAGCAAAGGGCCAAGGGATTGAATGCATGCTTACATGGCCCTCCTGCTGGCACTTGTAACACGTTTTCGTCTTGTTAAGACTAGCCGGGCCTGTCGGAAGAGAGTCATTCATTGTTGTCCCCGGCGCCGCAAGGCAATCCCTGCGAGTAGGTGAGATACATATGCTTGATAAGGATCATGATAATACCTCGCCATGTGGTTGGGTCCCCCACATCGATAACACTTGACAGGAGGCAGGGTGGACGTATTGAGTGCACGTCCAGGAGGTGGGGCACGCGAAGCGAATCCAGCCCCTGCACCTACTAACGCTGTCCCATTGGGACAAGCGCGTGCGATGTGTCCAAAGCGTCCGCAACTCTGCTTGGACATCTTAGAATCTGCGATCGCAGGGTTTGTTTTGAGATTACGTACATAACACTTTTGGTTTCCGCCTTGTTGAACCCTTAGGCTCGGACATTCCGCTGAGAGATGGCGGTTTGTTCAAAGAACTGGAATTGCAAGAAGTCCCAAACCTTGGATATGGCCAACACCACCACAGGAATAGCATTGCTTTGCAGAAACCGTTCGTGGGGATGGGCAGGCGGACGATTCATGTCCAGGCTGACGGCAGTTGTAGCAGAGACGCTGGTCCGAAGAACAATTTTCGGCAATATGACCAACTGCAAGCTTTAAATGAATGGGGGAAAAGGGATATAAACTTTAACGCACGATTGCCGCACTTAAAACAACCTTTCCTAGAAAACTGATAAGCCATTCTCGAAGGTCTTCTTGCTGCAAGTTGATGGATAATGAGGAAGCGGAAATAACGACCAGAGAACTAGCCCAGCACCTCACTTCACCCTCTTCCAGCAAACAACTCTGCCTCCTCCGGTTTACGAAGACGGTGTAGACGACGTGTTAGTTGATGTTACCACTTCAGAATGACATCTTCAGCGGCTTCAATGGTTGGCCTGCCCTAAACGAACAATAATGTATTCAACTGTATTGTAACATTTTGCTTCTCAACAATTGTATTGGCCTGCCTGGTGGGCACTGTAAGTTCAGATCTAAAATCGCGATGTTACACGCTGACCACGGTAAATTGAGGGTGTCATGATACATATCACCGATTTTAGTTAGCGCGGCATCTCGCCGATTGAAGTTCTCCCGTGAACCTTCAGTCACTTCTACTTTTGTCATGAACATCGGATTAAGATTCACCAGTTGTTATCTTCTATCGATCTGCCCTCCAGCCTATCCTCGGAGTGCAACACATGCTGCATTCTGATTGACGGAAAACTCCACCAAGCTTATACTATAAAGACCCATCTATGTGCGAGTTATAAGGGCATTGGCCACTTGTAGATCAGATTCAAGATAACCTCAAAGTTGGGGTATCCTTTTCCTGTTGCCCATAGCCGCGAATAACAATCTGAATATTGGACAGATTCTGCACACCTTACAACGTTCAGGCGACCTTCGGACGCTCGCGTCCATCGCGCTTCTTGTTTGGATGAAGAGCGACGTCTCTGGAGGTATCGTTCACTTTTTAGTTCTCAAAAATTGATACTGAGCAGTAAGTTCAGACGGAGCTCCTTCTGTTGTGAAGCCGTTCCTCATCCATCCAATAAGCGACGTAACGAGCGAGCGAAGCATGGCTCAACGGGTGGAAGGGGATTCTCAACCCGCACATTCGAGTCTGGCTCGTTTTTTATGTTCCATCGCACCTATGCCTTCAAATGAAGCCTTAGTACTCACTCTCCTTTCGCCTTCATCATGACGATTTCCCCTCCGCCTCACCCTCCACCTCACTATTACAATTACATTTACGTTCGTTTTTTTAAAACCACCCCTTCAGATTGCTCCTGTTCGTCCATAAAACCTGGCTCAATTCATGCTTGATTACTTATGCATTGACCTATACACTAACTTGGACACTTTGGCATCAAGCGCGCCAGGCAGGTACTGTGCTTGAAGATGATTGAGCTGCAGGACGGTACCACACGAGCCATACTCGGAACTCACGATGATCTTGATCAGTCGTGTCACCACGCACAGGTGGCTGGTATCAGTACTCGACGTGTGTTGCTGTGATGGAAACAGTGGCAGTCGAGTCGCAACTAAACCACGGGCAGGCATGTGCTTGTCGCAAGGCGCAGAGCTAACCACATAACACCCCTACTCCTTACCCAGGTCGCAGGTTTCTCCATCCTCTCCAAGCCATACTTGCCCTTTCGACAATTTAGACATTTGTTATGACCATTGCGGTAAGTGTCCCGCAAAATTCATGCATGGTGTGCACGCAGGCTATGGATTGTTTTTGATTGCATTTGCACAGCATTTGAAGAGATCCCAGTGTTTGTTTCTTGCCAGTTTGGCTAGCGAAGCTGAGCGTCATGAGGGTAGGAAGAAACCCTTTTATTATCAAATAAGGGGATACGAACGAGACCTCTCCTGTTAGACGTCGTTAATCATGTCAGGTCAATAATCGAGGTCTACGATGCACGACTCTCCATTGAAGAACGCAATCTCCTGTCCATCGCTTACAAAAACATAACTAATACTCTTCGGAACAGCTGGAGGGTTATGGAGAATTTGGAAACTTTGCAATCGTCGTCAAGAGAAGGCTCTCGCAGTCGACAGGCCTTCTTGATCCACAGCCAACGCCTCAAAATTGAGAAAGAGCTCATTGCCGTGTGCGAAAGTATCGTAACGCTTTTAGACAAACGATTGATACCCGCCGCACGGGGAGGGGAGGAGATAGTCTTTTATTCGAAAATGTGGGTACACGTATCCAGTTTGTTGGTTTCCATTGATCGTGGTTGCGTCAATAAATCCCAGGAAAGGCGATTACTATCGGTACCTCGCCGATTTTGCCCATAAGCATGATCGCGATGTTTATGGCAACCTGTCCCTCAACGCATATAAAGCTGCTTACCAACATGCGTTGGGTTCACTTGAGCCTCTTCACCCAACAAGGCTCGGCCTCGCGCTGAATTTTTCCGTCTTCTTCCATGGTGAGCACCTATGAAATCTGACAGCGTCAACTCTGATGTATATGCATGTGTGATGAAGACATCCAGAGAAGCCCAGAACGGGCTTGCCATTTAGCCAAAAGCGCGTTCGACGATGCCGTTGTGTCCCTCAATTCGATCGAACTGGATGTTGATCAGACGGTGAAGGATGCCATAACAATTTTGCAGCTTTTGAAAGATGATCTGGTTCTATGGTCTACCGAGATTTGATCTGGATATTGCCCTTGCCTTCGGCTGGTTATGTTGGGGAGTGACATCATAATTACTGTGTTATTTGAGCTCGAATCAGCCTCGTATCAAGTAAGGCCATGCGCTTTTAATCTCCATGCGCTTTTAATCTCCATGAGCTACATCCTGGGCAAACGTTGCTGCAACCAACATGGGGAAAACCAGCGTTGCATCTGCGAAGACCTTGGCCCAGAATGAGTATGCGTTGAACCTAGATCTAGAAGAAGCTCTACCTTGACTGCTTCGGCCCCTGCCCTTATTTTACCCCATGAAACTGCCTCGTCAGGACGGGCACCAGAATCAGACCCATCGAATTCTTGACCAGTGTTCTATTCCCAGTCATACCAAGAATCGCTTGACAAAATTGTAAACTTACAATAAAAACGGAATAATCAGCTCCGTTCCGCTGGAAAGTATGTTAGCGCAGCCTTGTCTTCCAGGGAAGAGAGATCGTACAATTAACATTGCATTCGCAATTTGATGCTTGCATACACCTCCTCCAAGGACGATCATACCCGCCTTATGGGATTTGCGAGAGAGTTCATTTAAGGAGCATATGTCCTGAACAATGTCCAGAACGAGTCCAGGGGAGCGGAAGGAGTGGAAATAAATCATATCACCAATAGATCCGTCAGTTAATGCAGGACAAAATACAGGAATATTGTTCTGGTTGAACGGGCTCAGAGGCAAAAGGATGTGAGGAAAGTAGTATCTATTTACTTTGTATGCCCAGTAATACACAGACTCCTCGTTGTTTATTTCCTTTCCGAGTCTTCGAATGAATGCACTTGGAGTCCAGGTGATTCCGTTATTTTTTTGTTCAGACAGCATGGAGTCTAGGATGGGAGTTAACCAGTCTTCGAATTTGCAATAATTATCGTTAGGAATGATAAGGTTGCCTATGCGGTTCATCCCGCGCTTGCGCAAGTCAGCGCCATCAAGATGGAAGTCTGCAAGATACGTTTTTCCTAGACACTTGATGAAATCTTCTTCAATGCCACCCGCAGTTGTGACGATGGCAGCTACATGATTGTGTTTGACAAGGTAAAGAAAGATTTCTCGCAAACCTGATGAGATCAGATTTGACGTATACCCAAGGAAGATGCTACAGCGAATTTCGGCCCGAACTTGGGGATCGAGGAATTCATCTGGGGAAGTGGGCTCATCTGAAAGACGCCATTTGCGCTTCGAAGGGTTCTGGTCAATCCATTGAAAG
>JASFDG010000092.1:0-11987 GCA_036937095.1 Phaeolepiota aurea
AGTCCGGTATGCAGCCTGTCAGTGTGTTCGTGCTCTAAGTTGGGCAGTGGCGGTATTGCGGACAATCATTGTGATCAGTGGCCTTGGAATGGTAGTATTTGGGTTGTTGTAAAAGGAGGATGAGGACCGGAGGGTGTTGAGTGCGGCATTATCGGCGGTTTGCAACATTGTGAACGAGTTTTCGCCATTGCGGCCGGTGAGTTGAGAATTTGTGCTAATTATAACGCGGCTACTAAGCACTCTATTCAGATCTACCTAGAGCAAGGGCTGATGCATGATGCCCCGCTTAGTGCAACTATTAGCGTCAGGGGATCCAACCCTACGGCTAAGCTCCTTGTGAGTTGTCAAGAATCTTTTGCGAAAGACGTTGACAGAGACGAAGCGAGACGTCATGTGCCATCTAGGATGGAAGAATCTTACTGAGTAAGTGCTTCTCTGTGTCGAATAATCCAGCAGATTTTCATATTTTTTGCCAGTCTCTTGTCGGATCGGGATGACGGTGTGCAGGAGCAGGCATTCAATGTGATCCGGAATCTAGCAGAAAACGAGGAAGGCATCGACATGATATTTCGGGAAATGGGGACAAAGATGTTGCTTGGACGGATCACAGCAGATCTTGCGGCCGCAGAGGAAGATGTGTTACTCCAGGTGCATAGCTCTCCGCTTTCCCTGTCGCAAGCGCGCTGACGCGTCCGCTGTCAAAAGCAACTTCTGCACTCGCCAACCTAGAACGGCTCGGAAGAGCAGGGGAATCAAATTATCCGCAGCTTCTACAGCAAGAACGTGTCTCGCAGAGGCTAAGGCTGATACGCGGCGGTCGGCGGCTTCGTGCGTCTGAACTTTCGCGGCGCCACCCGAAGCGGCGGAAGGTAATGATGGACGCTGGGATAATCTCGACGCTGCGGCACCTCTGCGACTGGACCGGAGTTGGGGCGAGCGGTTCACCTGGTGGCGCTGTTGGGGTGAGTGTAAGTCCAGGGGAGAATGGTGGGCGCACTGGGTCTCATTCCGGAGTGGCAGCTGGGGGTGGAAACGGTAGTGTTTCTTGGGGGAGCCAGCAGGCATTTACGGACGGATGATGAGGAGGGGATTGTTGACCTGGCAAATGTGGCCCTGGATTGTCTTGAGCATGGAGAGGGTTATTTTGCCCAGGGTGGGGGGGAATAGGTCGTCTCTATTCCCTGTTTTTGTGACTGTCTTGTGCAATTGCTATGAATAGACAACTATGGGGACATTTTAAAAAGGAAATGTTGTCTCACGGCTAGCTCCCCCCCAAATGAGCTGTCGAATAACAAATTTCTTGTTCCTCAACCACCACGTCCTCCCTCCACCACCGCCTTTTCCACAATATGCTCGCGCGGGTTCGCATTCCTCGTAGACTTGTAGGTGTTTTGCAGAGCTAAATGAAAAGAAAATCACTTTTTCTGACTATTTTACAGCCTTTGGGTTTACGCGCTATCCAGACGTCGGCAGACACAACTCAGCTACATGAGCCGCCTTCAGATCCCTCAAAACCGTTCACAGTCAAGCTCCACGAGGATTCATTTCGCTCGTATGCCTGTGACAAGCCAGACCTGGAGGTTCAGGTGACCAAGGATGAGTTGCTTGAGATGTACAGGCAGATGCAGACTGTGCGTCGCATGGAGATGGCAGCAGACGCCCTTTACAAGGCGAAGCTCATCCGCGGATTCTGCCATTTGGCTATCGGCCAGGCAAGTCTTATCGTCGAACGCGCAACCCTTTCCAGGACGCTGAATAAAAACTTGCTTTTATCTTATTTTAGGAAGCCGTGTCCGTCGGCTTGGAGCATGGTATCACAAAAGACGATCGTGTCATCACAGCATACCGCTGCCATCCCTTCGCCGTTATGCGTGGGGGTACTATCAAGGGTGTCATTGGAGAGTTGCTCGGCCGCCAGATTGGCATGTCCCATGGCAAGGGTGGCTCTATGCATATCTTTACTCCATCGTTCTTTGGTGGCAATGGTATTGTGGGTGCGCAGGTTCCCATAGGGGCTGGGATCTCCTTCGCGCAGAAGTACCTGGGCGACAAGAACTGCACCTTTGCGATGTATGGTGATGGTGCCAGTAACCAGGGTCAGGTCTTCGAGGCATTCAATATGGTTCGTCCTGCTACTGTGCTGGTAAAGCCCTGCTGACCTGCTTTTCTGTAGGCCAAGCTCTGGAACCTCCCCACCATCTTCGTTTGCGAAAACAATAAGTATGGTATGGGTACCTCGGCAGAGCGAAGCTCATCGAACACCGAGTACTTCACTCGTGGTGACAAAATTCCTGGCCTCCAAGTGAATGGTATGGATATCATTGCCACTAAGCAGGCAGTCCAATATGCTCGCAAGTGGGCGGTCGATGAGCAGAAGGGCCCTCTCTTGCTTGAATTCGTTACTTACCGGTATGGGGGCCACTCGTAAGTGCCTAATCTGCTCGACACTTTGATGTCTGCCAAACTCAGCTCCAAACAGTATGTCCGATCCTGGTACCACGTACCGTACTCGTGAGGAAGTTCAGCGTATGCGTAGTACGCAGGATCCCATCCGTGGCCTCCAGCGCTACATCGAAGAGTGGGGTCTTGCTACCGAGCAAGAGCTCAAGGTATGCAACTTCTTGATTGTCCATGCTTGCTTTGACAAATGGGTTTGCAGCAACTTGATAAAAATGCTAAGGCTGAGGTCGATGCTGCCGTCGTGGAAGCCAAGGCGTCTCCTGAACCTCTCGCAAAGGATCTCTGGACTGACATCTATTACAAGGGAACGGCGCCACCATCCATGAGGGGTCGTGAGCGTGAGGAGGTATGTACTTGATTGTCGCGTAAACACGTATAAACTGACGAATCCCTTTTTCCCAGGTCCATCATTATTAGATTTCCGTATTCCCTCGCTGTCAATAACGCTGCAGCTCTTTATTCATTTTAGATTGACTTATAGGACTCCTACTGTTCTAATGCATTCAACCTTGCTAATGACCACATCCGTTTTGTATACTGGTCCACTCTCGAGTTTCTTTGGATGATCGTTCTCCGTGTTACCACCCTTTTCCCATCACAACGGGGCCTTTTTCATTCGATGTCACGGCCCCTCATAAGGGGTTGGTGATTTGGCATGTAATCTCGTGGAGGACGGTGTGAGTGAGGAGCCCTTGGAGTCCAAAGGACATTTCTGGTTAGCTTGGTGTACACTGGTGAGAAGAAAGAATTGTCATCCACCGCTGATGATGACCTTTACCCTGCTGCAAGAAACCTGTCATTCAGAAAGAAGGTTGTCAGGGACCACCGTAACTTGAACATACCTGGGAATTTGCCCTTTCAAAGGTGAAAATTCTACATGTTAGTAGGAATTGGTGGGCTCGAGGTAAAACCGAAAAAATCAGTCCATGCGCAGTGCAACGTCTCGGTGCAATAGCAACGGTATACCGAAAGTTTGTATAGCTCATTGAACGAGGCCTTGTTGAAAGGCCCTTTGCAAAGACGCATGCGGTTGTCAGCGGACATTTAGAACGACATCATTTGTTTGGGTCTTTTGTTGAAATGATGGCCACCTGATGTGTAGGTTTGACAGATTTAGCAATTTATCTACACCAAGACAACCACCGAGGGGGCGCCTATCTTTTGACATCCACCTTTTTCCCATTCAATATGTCTGTTCTTTTCCCAAGGCATATTTCAGGCCCGTTGAAGGACCCAGCGCGTGTACGCGTTGTGCACCTCGCTTCTTCTCGTTCCTGGCCTTTTATCAAGTCCAAAACACGTTCTTTTATTAACACTGCGCTGAGGGAATCAGCTTGATACCCCTCCGATGTCAGCCCACCCTACATTGGACAACACCTGGGGAGCAGCCATGATTGGCCTGATTCTGGCATCAATGTGAGTTATGGTTTTTGTCGAAAGCAAGTTCACATGTGATGTTGCCGTCAGATTATATGGGATCACAACGTTGCAGATGTGAGTATATCACGGAATCCTGTACTCCACGAGGACGGCTCTCAATACGAAAACGCACCCTAAAGTTATCTCTACTTTACACGCTATCCAAGAGACGCCCTCTGGATTAAGATCCTGGTGCATCATGTTTTCCTCATGCTTTATGCTGTATCGAGTCTAAAGGCATTTTACCCTCGCGCAGGCCTTTGCTACGTGGTACGAAACGACTACAAACCGACGAAACTCACGTTCACGGAGTGGCATAGGGCAATAGACACACTCTCATTAGCTCTTGTTTGCAATGGGATGTACGGATACCGTCAGTTTTTGCACCACCTTCCTGTCCCATTTGTTCACAATCCTGCGGATACGTTTTATAGTGGTAACCGATATAGCCAACCCGTTCCATCGTTTGGTCGTGAACCGGTATGATTTACACCATCCACTTTCTACGGTGTGCTCATTCCCTTGTAGATCCCTTGATGTGCGCACAAAAGTATATATTGGCACTCATTACTTACCTTGCCGTAGATTGATCCTGCGCTTATGGTTTGTCTAAATACGGAGGAATCCCTTTGTAAAATCACTGGAGCTTTTCTCTTCTAGGCGCTGCTCGCGTTTTTGACGCATGCGTGAGTTTTTGGTTATTTTTATTTCAACCGGAGCAACCTGACTACTTTGCAGATACCTAGGATTGCGGGTCTGGAAAAGTATGTTGTATCGCGATCCCAACCACGTCAGGAGCTTATCGTTGTGTACATCCAGTATGCAGTCGGAATATATGGTTCGGCTTTATCTTGGTATCAATCTCTTCATCACATTTCATCATACCGCGATACCTGATCTTTTATTTTCAGACAGTGTTGTCATTGGTAGCCTTGGGTGAGTTGGAAGTGGGTCTTTCATTGTGGCACTTTGAACTCAATACGAAGGATTTTAGGGCTAGGAATTGGTCAGTTTGTTTTGTTATTTTTCCGAAGTGTAAATTTAACGGAGGATCAGTTGCGTCCGTTGTTTCGTAGGTTTTCCCATTCGGGAATGCCAAAATACTCACCCTTATGCCTCAGATTTCAATTTGAACTATGGACTCAAAGAGCAGCGATGAGGGTGGGTAACTTTTACTTCAGGGAATCGTCGAGCTGACTTGCTTATAGCCATTGGCTCTTGCTGGAACAGTGATCGGAGTCGTCCTTGATACCCTCATCGCCGCAGTGCTCTGTATATATCTGATGAAACAGGATATTGAGGGTGAAGGGTAAGGGACGTGTCCACAGGCTGTGCGTTCCTTTTAACTGGTTCACAGGACTCGCAAAATTATCCGTCGTGTCGTCCTTTTCGCAATCAACACTGGATTGGCGTCGAGTATCATGTCTATCACTAATACCGTGACGGTAAACGTTTCACCAGTATTCGCTGTGCAACATGTGCACACTCTGACATACCTTGTCCAGTTCATTGTACTTCCGAATACGCTCATATTCCTTGGCACCAACTTTATATTCACGAAGGGTCGGTCCTGACTCGTCCCTGAGGGGTTGTTTACCATCTGAATATCCTAACATCTTAGTCTATGCGAACGCCTTACTTGCAAATTTAAACGCTCGAGAGTGCTTGCGTGGACAAGGTCAACTCGAGAGTGGAACCTTGTCGTTGAACCTATCAGCATTCAGAACGAGGAACCCGAGCATTCATCTGTTCACACTTGGCATCGTAAGTCTGATTTCCCAGGCTCTTGAAAGAACACTCACCGCCTGCGCCCAGAGGGAACCAGAACTACCCCATGACATTGACTTAGACGATGGTGATGATTCACAAACCAAGGCTTAAATACCTTCGGAGATGGCTGCCTACTATGATTGTATGCCGTGGCCAACTGATTTATTACACATCCGCCCAACCAGGCATGTGTTGAGGATAGTATTGATGACATCTCAACCAATGGTATTTGTTTGCTGGAACATGGGCGCGCTTGATCGAACCGCCCATCAAGCGAAACCGATGGGAAATCTTGAATATGGCAAGAATTCTGATATGCTTAAGGGCGGACACGGGCCACCCGGTCCAACATTCACGGACAAGGGCTGAAATTGCGGTGCGCCCACATCACCAGCCCAGGATATCAGGGTGATCGTCGGCCAAGCTGCTGAGCAGCCCTTGGCGGTACGTTCAATCCATAAACGTATAGCCACATCATCACCCACCATCACCGCAGGGTGTGAGCAGCATTTCCTGGTTAAAAATACCCCTACAGTCATACCTGTCCTTCTAACGCTCACCTCCTGGAGCAATGTCAACTACGCCACCCCCTTCGTTCCCAACTCCTACGTTCACGCTTCCTACGTCCTCAAGCCCCAGGTCTGTGAGCCCTACATCTCCAATCCAACCATATTCTACGTCTGGGCCCAAGAAATGGCCCCTTCGTCCCATTGAGACCATTTTGGCCGCGCTTGGGGTTTTACTTGTCCTCCTTCTCTTAGCGATTGGCATTTATTCCTGTGTCATCCGCAAAATGACACGTTCGCGACGACACAAACGGGATGCATCCAAGAACTTGCCGGGAACGTTAGCCCAGCGGTTCGCAGCGAACCGCCCGATCTCCCGCATATCGCACTTGCGCAGTGCCTCGGGTGGCTATTTGATTGCTGACTGGGATCCTTCATCGCCATCCCAACCAGAATCGAGCATGAACACGCTTCGCCCCTCATCCAGCAACCTTGATATGAGTTGCAATACAACATCACGGCGCGACTTAGGACCAGATGTTTCCCGACCTGGTTCAAATTCAGAGACTTCTCGTCCGCTTTCCGGTGCCTCTTCCCGTAGCTCATCCTTTGATAACTTAATCACAAATTACGATCCTCTGTCAAGGCCCCGTCCCGTCTCAGGAACCCCCCGGCCAATCTCCGGCCTACTCAATTATGACCTTAATTCCCCCTCTTCAGCATTGGGCACCTTTCGCCCAACGCCAGGCCTTAACTCCCATTCTCGCAGCCCGTTTGACTACGTGAACCCTTACGATACTGCACCTGGCTCCCGTCCATCATCAGGCACCTTTCGTCCGCTCTCAGGATCCCATTCGCGTGAACCGTCGTTCGATAACCTGACCCAACTCTACACTCCTCCATCCGTGCCTCGTCCAGTATCAGGTTCCTATTCACGTAACCCATCGCCAGATAACTTGGCCCAAAGTTGTGACCCTCCCCACTCCCGTCCTGCATCAAGGACCCACACGCGTACCCCATCATTTGACGATTTGATTCTAAGTCCTTCGTCTCACCCGGCGTTAGACAGATCTATTGGCCTTTCCCGCTATCCGCTGCCTGACTATTCCAACTCAAATTCCGGGCCTGCGCCCCGCCCCATTTCAGGCCTGGATATGACCCGGCCCCGCAGCGACTCACCACTGCAACTGCCCACTGTCCAGCCGGACGAGCCTCTTGCAAATGAACTACCTGGCAAGGCGGATGCTCCACAAAGTTCGCAGCGGTTGTCAAATATCTCTTTCTTGGGTCAGTCGACGAGCTCAGCTCCAAAGGGCCTGGATATGGACCAGTCCACAAAATGGTCTTTGCCAGATTCCACGCATTCTGCGCCTTCGATCATAGGGACGATTCCCTCACTTGACAGTACTGGCCTAGATCTTTATCTAAACCCCTTCCCTATGGATGCAGAACCAGATTTGCTTCTGCCACCACCCGATTCACTTCAAATGTCACCACAGGTATCAAGTGTTAAAGCTATACAGTCAGAGCTGTGATGAAAGGACAACTATATTATGAGAAGTACTTATACAGTCTGAATGCATTTCTGTTAGGTGTAGTCTGTGGACAACGTAAAAAAGTGGGGAATTAACCTCAGTGTGTATAAGTATACGTGGTCACATGTACTACGAGGACCTGGATATGAACCACTGGCAGTCCGCAAAATGGTCTTTGCCAGATTCCATGTATTCCATGCCTTCAATGATAGGGGTGATCCCCTCACTTGGCACTGGCCCAAACCAAGTGTCAAGCATGTCAAGCCCCTACGGTAGCGCACTGATAACAGTGGTACAAATCGCAGAGATGTTGAAGGAAGGAAGCAAGTCACCAACGAATAGCCCCGCCTCCAACTTGAAAACCTCATCACATAGTAGTACTATACCACTGACAAAACCTCGACCGTCCACTGCTAGGAAACGTCCCTAATTCTTAACGGAATTCACCAAGACGCCGATGGACCTATGTAACCTTGTTAAACATTGGCTGGGTGTGGCACGAGTCACCACCTAGGCTATCCACTCTAGCTGACACCGTGAATCGTGGAGTCCATCCGACTCGATTCATTCCCTCTTGCATATTGAACTTTGGATACACACAGCTTGGGTGGACCGTTACTGCAGCATTGTGATATCAAAGTTTTGGACAGTCTCGTATTTATGATTTGCGCCAGGATGTCTAGTTATTGGTCTATAATATTAGTAGTACGACTGGCGTTTTCACTTGCAAGTATCTAAGTCCGATGTTCCACCGATGGGTTTAAATTTAGATGATGTGAGCGTATGCACTGCGAATGCTTGAATAGTTTCTGTTTCTCATCCAGAGCCATGAGACTCGTCCTTACAACATTGGCCATCTTCATTACCCATGTTCTGCCCTTAGAAATTCAAGTGCCGTTCATCGCGGGTGCTGCCAATGGTAGTCAACAACCGCTCATTTCTGCTCAGACTGAGCACTATATTCATACTCTACTTGAAAAATGGAACTCTTCTGGATTATCTGTCGCTGTCGTGCGCAAAGATGACTCGTCGCCGGGTGGATGGCGGCGGGAATTTGGTGGTTATGGAGTTGCTCGTGCGGATGGGTCCCCCATTACGCCAGACACTGTGTTTGCCATCGCGTCAAATAGTAAACTTTTTCTAGCTCTTTCTGTAGGTCTCCTCATATCGAATGAGACCCTCGCAAAGCAACATGGAGAGCGCATCAAGTGGGCGACAAAAGTTCGCGATCTCATTCCAGAATGGGGACTTATGGATGATGACATGGATCGTGGTGTCAGTATTCAAGATATGCTCTCCCATCGCACTGGCATGCCTCGTCATGACTTTTCGTGGACACAGCGTGAAGGGGGTATACCCGAAATGGTGCGTTAACTGCCTAGTTACGTGATGCACTCGTCATTCACGTCATTCAGATCTCAACTCTGCGATACCTCAGACCGTCCGCTGAGTTTCGACAGACGTTCCAGTATAATAACTTCATGTATTCGACCCTCTCATACCTCCCGGAACTGCTCTTGAACCAAACATACGAGTCTTATATCTATGAACACCTCTTCGCGCCTCTGAACATGACGGAATCTACATACTCTATCGCCAAGGCTGAAGCGCGTGGAACTATGGCTGATGGTTACCAATGGAGCATGCGCGATTTGACTAAAGGTATTAATGGTACGCTGCTACCAACAATTCCGTATTTCCAGCGACCAGGAGGAGAGAGATTGTGGGCTGGAGCTGGTGGCGTGTTGACGTCTGCACGAGACCTTGTAAGCGCATTTCATCTTAAGATTAATCCTGCATATAAACCTCTGTCCGCATAGGCGACTTGGGTGTCGATGCTCTTGAACGATGGACGGCACCCCATCACGAATGAGACGGTTGTGCCTGCTGAAGTTGTGGACCATGTCGCTCAAGGCTTAACCGTCTCGCAAGGTAAAGCTTCTTATCCTGAGCTGGTGTGTTAAACCATGTTAGCTCGAGCGTATCGAAATAATTCCCTCCCACAGAGCCCTAAGGTGTATGGCTGTGGCCAATGGCGATACTCTTATCAAGGACACGAAATCATCGAACATGGTGGCAGTAACCCTGGTTATAAGACCCAGGTCGCACGCTTTCCAAATGACAATCTTGCAATCATCACCATGTCAAATGACGATAATGGCGATCCCATCATAGACGCCGTCAAATGGAGGATCGCTGATGAAATCCTAGGATTAAAAAAACTCGACTGGAATGATAGGTTGGTTGTCACCAACACGGATTATATCATCTAATGATCAATTCTTAAGATACGAGGAACAGTTCAACAAACATGTGAACGAGACCATGCAGATAACCCCACGTCCAGAATCCCCGTTACCACCCTCAGCACCCTTTTCCGAGCTTGTGGGCAAGACATTTTCACATCCAACTTATGGAACGGTTAAGCCTTGTCTATTCTCAAAAGACTCTAGTACAACATCGTCATCCTGTTCATCTATATTCCAATCACGTCCAGTTCAGCGCATCTTAAACGCCTCTAATCTCTCTATACCTACGCTCATCGTGCCATGGAAGCGTATGCTCTCTACACACCTTCGCCTTGCACATTTTTCTGGGAATATATTCAATGTCACAGTCGTATGGACCAATGCAGAGGTGCGCAAGGACGAGGGATTTCACACTGGTGAAGGTGAAGACGATGGAGACATGGTGCTTGGGCTGGATGAGCATTTCGAGGTAGAGTGGGTTCATGGTAAAGAAGAGGGTCTGGCGTTCAAAGGAGGGTTCTGGGGGAAGGAGGGTCTAGATTCACGCGCTCCAGATGGCATCGAAAAGGAAAGTGCCGAGGTCTGGTTTGAGGCAATAAAAGGTCCTGAAGACTCGGAACGCACTGCGTCTTTTAAATTGGACGCCAGGGTATAGCTGTTATGCTGCTATTCGCCGTGACCTCTAAATGTATTATGTTTGAGACGGGGTACAGTAATTATGTGGGTGGTTATACGTTTGTCGGCTCCCTTATAATAATAAAGTATCTGACAAAGCAACGAATCAACCATTGTGCGCCAAGCTCAGCGTCGAAAATCCTCATCCGATTCTAACTGGCTCCTCTTCAACTTGCAAGTATCGAGGAATAGAACGGGATAGGATGCTCGTAGTTCAAAGGCGGCCATTAGATCGATTGTGATCTACAGAAAGACAGCAAACCCAATCCGCTTCAGCTGGCTGTCTGGAACCCAGCGAGCGCAAAGTTCGTCATCCAAAGTCTGACTGGCAGTCCATATCGATAGCCGTCTTATCGGGGGTTCGGACTGCTTCCAGTAGATCCAGGGGCCCTGTCTGACTGACACAGTTCATAAACATGGACAACAATTCTGCAGAGTACCAAGCATTGCCATGAGACAGGACCCCTACTTCAGGAGATGGGCTGAAGCAACTGTCCGCTTCCGGAAACCGCGAGCATTCATCCCTTCCTACCGCAGGAATGCAGGCAAACTGGGATGCCGCACCTTTGGGTGGGTCAGGTCGACGATAAATGCTAGAAATAAAACCCGTTTCACCAACCACCCACGCATCAATCGGGGAGATGAGTTGGTAGAACTGGTCGAGGCTGGCGTCCAGCACACGACGATTTTGGAGGGCTTCGAGTCGCTTGCCCCAGGTTCACCGACGCAAGCGTAGCATCGCAGCTTGACTTTTTACTCGGACGATACCAAATGCAGGCGTTTACGGTCGGTATGGCTTCACTACTTATAGAATTACATTCAGCGCACCAACAACCGGTCCCTCGGTAAGCCGGCAAACGAATCATGGGGTCTCCAAACTGACTGTATGTAGGAATCGCATAAGATGTCTTTATGGACTACAAGATGGGTTTGAGATGCGTACGTTCTTGCAGAGAGCTCTACATTGGCTCCTACTGCCTAGTGATTAGTACCAACTCGGATATGTCTACTCGACCTTGGTCAAATCCCCTCAGGCAAACGCCCGCCGGCTTATATGGCTCCTCCAGTTGCCCCTATTATCACTGAGTCTTGGAAAATGAACAACCCTTCCATGACAAGCGAGCCTTGGGTTCAAGCCCCATGGCTGCCATACTTTGTGCTTTCTTTCGGCATGACCTTCAGGGACTGCCGACTGACGCCAAAGTGGTCACTCAAGCACACACAGACTAGTGCATGATAAAAGTTCCCGGCCATCATGGCTTGGTTGTCTGTCGGCAGTGGCAACCGCGGTCACTGTCCAATGTGGTTTGGGGGCAGAGGTGCGCAGGGGGGGGCGGGGGCAGGCCGCGGGGGAGGGGGGGGGGGGGAAGGGG
>JASFDG010000092.1:11997-28609 GCA_036937095.1 Phaeolepiota aurea
CCCCGAATCAGGCAGAACCCCCCTGACATACCCACCTGTTCGGAGTCAAGCACACGGCACCACCGAGCGCCCTCGGTTTGTGTGTGGACTCTCCTTCAGCAGTCTACGAATTGGGTAATGCTGTCTAGTCATACAGGGCAGATTAGGGCAGCGGTTAAGCCCTCTGACGAGCCCCTTCGCAAGGGCGAAATCCGCACTTAGTCCCTTCTTCTTTCGGCTGCGGGGTGCCTTTAGTTGTTGGTATGAGCTTCGGAGATACTGCCTGCCTTTGTGAGTCCCTGTCCTTGGTATGGTAAGGTGAGTGGCGGCAGCATCGCTCGCTGCCAGCGATGCAATAAAGCTCAAATTTTTAAAACCAAAACAAGAGATATTACTATAGCCTCGTAGGCTGTGGTAAGACGGCATGGCGCGGAACGGGCGCCGAGTTGGCGCATCTTCATCAAGGTGACCAGCTAATATTGTACATTCCTGGTTGCGTTATTGATGCAAGCATGGCTCAGAGCTGAACCCGCAACTTCCATCATTATCCGTTTCCCGTCATGTTCGGATTCTATGGCTCGTGGCCCGAATGGTCTCGAAAGCCAAAGGATCCGGTTGACATCCTTTCCAACACGGGCATCAGATGGTGGTTTGGGGCGAAGATGCGCTTTCCTTTATCCATTTCGTCCCAACATGTTTCTGGTGCCTACACCTCATGGTCAAAAATGATGCGGTCGAGACTCGAAACTGATTCGTCCATCATGTGGGCTTCGGTACCAACCATCCACAGGCATTTATGCACCTGATGTTGAAAGTGTTCTGTAAGATCCATACGAAGCAACAACATCCCTGATATCTGCAGGCCTCGAGTTGACTACCTCAACTCGTTCATATTCACCCATACTTTCGCCTTGACCACTGCACGTTGCCTTTATCAGAGCTCTTCCCAGCCAACATCCCCCGCATCCATCGGCACCTGTGTAGCGTCGCGACTTGACTGACCCCCCTTCTGGGTGTGTGCACTCTGTACGCAATCGTTTGCTCTCGGTATGCTCGGTTACATACGGGATATACTCTGCGCGGTGACCCAATTGTTCTTCCATCAGGCGAGTTGGGCTGGCGTCGTACGAACTGACGTGAACTTTTAGAAACCACGAAGACGCGAATCGCCGCCCCCAGCCTAGGCAACTTCCTGCCCTTAGGCCGTTCTCAGCTAACCCCGACCAGAATGCACGAGCTTCCCGCAGCTGAACTGTGCGATCACGCTCTGGGCTTGGTACTTAAAGAAGTGAGGCACGGGTAGAGGCATTCATAGTAATTGTTTGTTAGAGTAGCCATTCGTTGTTTTGCCGTACCACCAAATATAATTCAACAGTCCAAAATCTCAGGCCTCAGAACCTGGAAGTGCCCATGTGCATATGGCTCATATTTCAGGGTTTAGCTGGGCATGGGGCTCTCGATAGAAGACTCCGAACCCGTTTTAACCCATCAAACTCGCAATTCAGGCCCAACCCAACTTGAAGTACTTTGAAGCTATGGAGAGCTCCAAATTGGCTTCTCTGCAGACCGAGGCTCGCAATGAGCTCTCAGAGGATATAGATGTTGTATCAACGCTGGAAATGTGTCGTACGCTTTTTATCTGATCTAACTTTGCTCAAACTGACAGTCATAATCAGGCATTATGAACGACATGGATGCTAGCATTGCACCTACTGTGGGCAGATGTTTACCGCTTATTGCAGAAGCCGTCGATCTTATTGCGGAACGGGTTGGCCAGGGTGGACGAGTGGTATATATCGGTGCAGGAACAAGCGGAAGGTCACTCAATTCTACTCTCCCTCATTTATTGCTGATTTCGAAAGCAGACTGGGGATACTTGATGCCTCGGAAATGTATGTCTACGCAACTATAATGTCAGCCTAATTCCTGGCACGAAAAGGCCCTCTTAGCCCCCCTACATTCTCAGCGCCACACTCACAGTTTATAGGGTGCGTTTTCTCTGTCTCGTCACCACATATAAAGACCAACCAGAGACAGTATCATGGCAGGAGGGGATACTGCCATCCGGAAGGCTGTCGAGGGAGCGGAAGACTCGGTCACTCTGCCAATATCTGACCTTGCATCGATCTCACCACCTTTGGGTGGACTCGATACCTTGATAGGCATGGCGGCCTCGGGGCGCACACCATATGTGTTAGCTGGGCTTTCATATGCTTGCGATAGCCTTGGGATGCTTACGGTGGGCGTAACCTGTGTGGAACCCAGCGAGATGCGAGGTAGATGTCAATGCCTCATTGAATGTGTTGTCGGACCCGAATGTGTAACTGGCAGTACAAGGATGAAAGCTGGAACGGCAACTAAGATGGTGAGTTCGATTCGACCTCGTAACTGAAGATCGCGAAATCCGCAATTCAAATTTCAACAGATTTTGAATATGATATCGACGGGCGTTATGATTCGTGTTGGCAAGACATATGGAAATATGGTATATTCGCTTTACTTTTATTCCCCAGGCGATCTGCTGACGTGAACCTCGAGATGGTGGACGTGAAGTCCTCAAACGTAAAGTTACTTGACCGGGCAAGGCGAATCTACAGGACGTTGCTGCCCACTTCGGCCCTGGCGGATGGGGAGATCGACGCGTTGATTGCCACTTGCGACGGAAGCGTAAAGCTCGCCCTTGTGGTTGGCAAGTTAAATTGCTCCGTACAAGCCGCCACGCAGAAATTAAGGTCAGCTAAGGGTGTGCTTAAGCGGGCTTGGGTAGAGGAAGGTCTCCGATATGGCGACGGTGTTGCTACACCAGGCCTCTTACAACCTACTGAGTCTCCAAGACTAGTTCTATGCATCGACGCGGGTGGCACAAAATGCACAGCCATCATAGGGAGTAAGAATGGCATGCTTGCAAGAGCTACTTCCGGCCCCTGTAATTTGTGAGTGCGCTCATGGAAAACAATGCGTGGTTATTTGCTTGAACTCTGTCGGTCTTTATAGCGTAACGCTTGGCCATGAGCGAGCCTTTCTCGTGATATCTGAAGTCGTCGTTCGTGCTCTTTCCCTAGTCCCGCCAACTCAGCTTCCACCTGGATACAATGAAAAGTTGCCGTCTACGAATCCTGTCTTTGCCGCGGCTTGGATAGGCGGGGCAGGTTTAGATCGTTCCTCGGACCTATCCTCCATTAAGCACCGCTTCGCAGGGTTGTTGTCACTTCCTGAGGACGACCTTTTCATCACGAGTGACGCCGCCTTATTGTCAGCAGCCATGTATAACCCTATCTGCACGTCTTCCATGGTCAAGAACGCGGTTGCTCTGATTACTGGCACTGGCACGATCGCGTATAGTTATACATTTTCGCCCCAATCAACCTTGCCTATTTCCATTGAGCGTTCAGGGGGATGGGGTTACTTGCTTGGTGATGAAGGCTCTGGATACTCGATTGGCCGCGAAGCAGTTCGTATGGCACTCCATGCCCGAGACATGGGACTACAGCCAACAGCCTTCCACCACGCCATACGCGAATACTTCAAGTGTGATGCTATCAGTGACATTATTTCCGCAGTTTATAACCCGGCGCTGATGGGGGCGAGTGGTCGCGGAGGGACAGTCGAGCCCAAGCTCCGCATATCTGGTCTGTGTCCTGTTATATTTGCACACGCGTTCCCGCGTTCCCCAGGTATGAGGCCGGACAAGGAAGCATCCTCTATCGTACAAGCTGCTGCTTTATCCGCGTCGGAAGCTGTCACGTTGCACCTTCTTCGACATCCACAGATCATTGAGAACAATAGTGTTCTGATTATGGGTGGCGCGCTGAACCAGATTGTAGAGTACAGGGAGCTCATCGTCAGCTCCCTCCAGCAGAAGGGGTATGAATTTACTCATGTCGTGGTTGTCCCAGATGCTGCAGAATGCGTGGCGAAGTGGTTAGTAGGGAGGTTTCTGCAAAACATTTGACGAATTGTTCAACTGCAACGTGTCACTGTCTCTACATTCTAATCAGATTGTCATCTGTTTACTAAGATCTGACTAGGGAGAATGCTTAACTGGCACACTGCACTGGCATGAATTTTTTTTTATATTATGTCGAGCTAGCTACTTTAAGTTTCTCCGCTTTTGAAACAATTTGTGATGCACGTGTGACCTTGTGAACGGTATGTTTCCATTGCCACCAATATCTCTGAGATTCCATCATTCTATCGTAACGATGGCGCGGACACGAGCTAGCGCCATGGCATCTGGAAGCGCGGAAGCAGATGCGTCTGAACCTCCAACAAAGAAAGTCAAACTCCAAGAGGCCCCCGAGCCAGCGATGGCGAAACCGAGACCACGATGGCAGAAACAGGTCCCAGTAGACAAGAGCTCCTTTCTTGAACGCGTTTCCAGTGCTTGGAAGGTTGGAGCACATGTTTCGGCTGCAGGAGGGGTCGAAAATGCCGTGGTTAATGCAGCTGCAATTGGGTGAGGGCCAGACTCCTAGCAAGAGATTTATGCTAATACTCTCGAGTCTTTAGGGCAAACTCTTTTGCGCTATTCGTCAAGTCCCAGCGCAAGTGGGCATCTCCTCCGATGACAGCTGCCTCCATTGCTGCATTCAAAGCCCGAATGGAGGAGCACGGTTACACTGGCAGTGTCGTGCTACCACATGGAAGCTATCTCATCAACCTTGGAAACCCAGACATGCCAGTCATTATTTCTTCACTTTCGTAGCGCGTCCTCTTGACTGTAGCCGCAGTGAAAAGAGGGAGAAGTCGTATGAATGTTTTGTAGATGATCTAAAACGATGCGAGCAACTTGGACTTCGACTCTACAATTTCCAGTATGCACCAATCCCTTCCTCCCTAGATCATCAAATGTAACTGATACTGACTGCAGCCCAGGCTCGTCAGTTGGCGCCACTACGCTTGAACATTCCATCACTCTTATCGCCCAATGCATCAATCGCGCTCATAAAGAAACCACATTTATTACGACTGTGCTCGAAAATATGGTGAGTATCAGATCATTTGGGAACGATGTAGACTTACAAGCTTTTACCTAGGCAGGGGCTGGTAATATCATTGGAGGAGATTTTGCCCATCTCAAGGACATTATCGCACAGGTGGATGATAAAGCACGTGTAGGTGTATGTCTGGACACTTGTAGGTTGTTACTTATATCAGCTCAGCTCTTACTCAATGCTTTGGTCAGGTCATGCATTCTCAGCAGTCAGTCCTTTCGTTTTTGCCACAGATTTGCACTCAATGGATATTGTAGGGCTACGATATTCGGACAAAGAACGGATGGGAGTGAGTGTGATACTTTCAACCTGGATATATGTTAATGATAGAGCAGCGGGACGCGTACGTATTATCACAGTAACAACTATGCAAACCTCATGTTGCCTGTGACCAGTGGCGAATTTCGACAAACAAATCGGGCTGTCGTACCTACGCGGAATGCACTTGAACGACTCTAAAACCGATTTCAACTCCAAAAAGGACCGCCACGAGAATATTGGCCTCGGCCAGCTCGGGATCTCTGCGTTCAGACACATTCTCACTGACCCTCGCGTGCAGAATATTCCACTCATCCTGGAGACGCCCAGCTTCGAATGCCCCGCCGAGGTTTGGGGCAAGGAGATTCGTGTGCTGCAGGACGTTGCGGCGACAGCGGGGCTGGACGTAGAGCCAGATGACGATGCGGCCGTGCGGATGCTGAAGGAGGCCGTAGGTGCTGCTGCGGCCTTGGGGAAAGGCAAAAAGCAAAGCGTCGGCGCTGGAGGGAAAGAGAAGGCAAAGGGGAGAAAACGGACACAGAAGGCAGACAGCGAAGATGAGGAGGACGAGAACCATGAGTGTTGAACGTTGAACGGTCGAGGGTTAGTCCCAGAAATCTCTGGTTGAATCAAATCCCATTATACTGTTCTAACATATGTCCTAGGTTTTTGTAATCTGCTTCCAGGCTAATCAACCACTTGTCACTAGCTTTCGGGACTTTTCCTTTTTAGCCCTGATTCGCAAGTCACCATAACCAAATCGAAACAATGAAAAACCGATGCCCACTGCGAGATTTATGATCGTGAAGCGATAGTTAGATCCATGTTTGTATAAAGGACCAGATCATGGATATGATGTGTTCGACTTTGCAATAATAATCTCCACAGCAGCAAGCCTGCGAGTTCAGAAGAGTGATCAAGCTTTCGTGATTTTTTTTGGATTTGTGTTCTGCTATACCAAGTATCAGTAACCAGGTTGTTCAATGAGGTAGCATGGGTAAGGAATCGCTATAGGTTCGGCTGGCAGCTGCGAAAGGCCGAAATCCTTACCTAGGTGTGGAACCCATGGTGCATGCTTGGCCTCTAATCCTATAGTATAGTACGGTGACCTTGAATGAATGTAGCGACGCTTTACTTGCACAACCGCAGCATATGCCAGAGCCACCCATTACAGGAATGAACAACTATTGCAGGATCTATAAATGGGCGCACATATTAATCTATGCATGATCGGGTGACAGAATATACAGAGGTTATAAGGTTCCCGACATCATTCGAGGAGGGAGTGAAATTTTGGGAACACACTCCTGGGATCGAGGAATGGAACAGGATGCTCGTGGTTCAAATCCCAAGACATCACAACATCATCCTCAAATCGATCGCGATATACAGAGAGTGCATATCCAACAAATGCAATTCGCTTCAACCTCAGCTGGCTGCCTGGGGTCCAGCTGTAGTAAAGTTCGTTGTCCAAAGTTGGCCAGTCCAGCGCGGTACCCATCGCTTCCGTGAACGTCAGAGGGATCCCAAACACTACCTCTTCCGAATCCCAGAGTGGGCCTGTCTGAATGAAACGGCGCAGGAACGTGTAAAGCAATCCTGTTGAGATAGAAGCACTGTAGAGTCCTTCGAGAGAAGGGACAGAAACAAGCGTCAGTTTCCGGAAGCTGCGAGCCTTTGTGCCCTCCCACAGGAGCGCAGGGTACATACTAAGATCCCACGCCTCTGGGTGGAGCAGGTCAGAGCTGGTGAACGCCAGGGTTAAATCTGTTACGCCAGCCATATACGGTCCAATCATGGGCATGAGCGCTTTGAGTCGGCCAAGCGTGTCTCCAGCCTCAAGAACAAGCTTGCGGACGTTACCAATGTTGAATTGGCGTCCGGGACCCGCAAACAGCGCCAACATGGTCGGACGGAGCAGGTTCTGTTGAAGGACCAAGGAATCAAGCGTGCAGCTCTGGGTGTGAGTGGTCTCCGCGAGGTTGGGGGAGTCCTTGCTGATCGGATTTCCAAAGTAGCAGAATTGTAAGGAGAGATGGCGTAAGCCTTTTGGAGGATTGAGGATAGATTGGGGAATAGTCCGGCTTCGATGGTTTATAAGGCTGAGTGAGGTGAGGTTTTCGAACGGGGTGATGTCGTCCATGAGACGTTGTACTGCGGGAACGTAAACGGGGGAGATGGGTTTGTTATCGTCGGTTACAACCGTCAGGCTCTCCACGCGGCGGAAGTGCTGCCAAATTTCGATTCCGAAGGTTTCTGGGCCAGTGCACTCCGTAGCGTTGTTCGAGATATTATGGAATGATATAGTTAGCTCTCTGGTGCAATGCCCGAGGCGCCAGAGCTCGCCACTTGAGCATCCTCGAGAAGTCCCCACGGGACAGAACCATTCGTGGGTCTCTTTATCATCGTACCACACAACGAAGGACATCTTCGCCCAGAGAAATGGCTGAGCGATTTCATACAACACTTTGTTGAGGAGGCACACGGCGTAAAGCGCTCCTCTATCGTCCTTCAGATTTGCCACGATGTGGTTCAAAATTTCCGGCGCGTTGGTCGACAGGTGGTCGGACATAGGGGCTGAAGAGCTTGGACCAGGTTGGGGGATGAGACCGTAGCAATTGTCTTCTTGTAAACAATGAATCAGCACAGCACAATAAGGAGGGGTAGATCACTCAAAGAATAAATACCTGAGTAAGGAGGTGTAAGAAATTTTTGGGGGAGGAAAATCGATGAAAACCCAACACGTTTGGTTTGTTCATGTGTTGGATTTCAGGCCCCCAGATTTCCCGACAGAAAAGACTTACAAAGCAATTCTGGCCGGCCGCATAGGGCAGCAATTCCACATTAAAGCGTGCTTTTTGACGCCGTTTGGCCGCTCCCGCTTACACCTTTGATTTTTGGCCAGGGATTTTTGGTCCTGTCCAGGATCGTTCGAATTTATTTTCTGGCATCAATTCCCAGTCCCAGAGCTATTCGGCCAACCAGTAACGGAGCCCCCATACAACCAGGAATTCGAAAGGGAAAGACTCTCAATCTGATTGCCCTCAAACTTGAGAGCTTTGACCACCAATAGATCCAGCCATTGTTACCTTCCAAGCGCATTGGCCATCACCAACTTACATATGTCACGCTCCGACGCAGATTCATGCTAGAGGGTTTAGTCATTGAGCAGGATCGTGGTTGTGAGATTCGTCTTACCCGTGATCTATATATTTACCGCACAATTTCAAGGTGCACGATTGAAGGTGGTGAACTCGATACCTGCTTGGCCTCCCGTTCAATCGGAAGTGAAGATAGTTGTGCGCGTCGCAGTTGGGTCACGGTGTGTTGGGCTACACTACTTGGCACTGTTTTGCCAATATCAGTATGAAGCGTTTGGACGAATGACTCGGACGAGCGCCATTTCCTCTCAAAATCAGAGGGTTTTGACCACCAACTAGTAGACGGCCCACGTTGTACGCCTTCGAATCCGAGCGCCTCGACCAACAGCCGACGCGCACGTGCCGCAGCCCGACCGGGCGAAGATAGATGGTGTGGGCGATCTGCGTACGCATCTCCAGGGCGGGTGCTACCTGCGCTCGATGCAGTCCCACACGGCCCATCCAGACACGGATGTCGCGTACGAATGCGACACAAGCACGGTGCTGCCCCGCCACGACATAGCCTGTGAGCCATGAACCGTCTTGGCTTCTTTGCAGCTAATAACCTTGACGGTGGTATCGTGCGTGCCGATGGGCAGGATCCCGATCAGTAGAATCCCAACATCGCTGTCCGGATCCAACGGGGCCACCGCCAACCCTAGGGCGACCTCAGACGTTATGTTCATATTTTCAGTGGGTGCATGATAGCGAGCCCAATAGCAGTCTAACCAATCTTGACACCTGCGCAGAATGAATCCCTCCTCTTTTGAATTTGGTCAAGGTGCATTCAACAAGTCTCTGGAGGAGTCATACGCAACATGAGGGTAGGGAAGAAACCTGACATCGATCAATCGGTTGCCAGCAGGAAGCAAACGGATAAACAATGCAGGAGGCTCCCTCTGGGGTCGGCCGATGTCGAAAGCTGGGACATCAAGGCCGTCACATTGAGAACTTCAGCAACATTGGTATCGCCACTGATCAAGGCCAAAATCAGGCCTTGCTTCTGCTTGTTTAATAGGAAGGCATGCATAGGTGAGTCTTGCTTTTCACCACCACCATACCACCTAAATTGCACCAGGTAAGAGTGAGAGGCAGAAACATAGAGTCAGAAGTCATTGCTGACAGACCAGTCATGGGCATGTCACATGTCTCCCTCTTTGTTTGCCACATTTTTCCAGTTTTGACATCTCTGAATAGGAATCTTATCAGGAGATTGGTATGCAACGCTCTCGAGTTAAAAGCTCTCGGACCAACAAGCGAGGCCATCTGGCGCCGGTATGGAGATGTCATTACTCGTACACATGCGAAGCACCAGAATCGAGAGTAGCAGCTCTACGGACCATCGCTCAGAGGCTGGGTAGGCTGGATGGAACGGGCTACCAGTCAAAGACACGAGGATCCTGGTAAGTCAACAACCAATGTCAAAGTTCTCACATCAGGAACCAAACATACTCGAAGCGTGCCTGCTTCTTTCCCAGTATTCTACGGCTTGTGTCCCGAAAGCCTTGAAACGCAAAGGGTTCGGCTGAAACCTGCTGTTTCCTTTCCAATGCAGAAATTCGAATATTGGTTTGGGGCGAAGACACTGGCTTTTCATCCATTTCGTGTTTCTGGTATCCATACCTTGTGGTCAAAGACGAAGACGTTTCGGACCTCATCGCCACGCATTTTAGACAGCCTTCCGCACGGCCAATTCAAGGGCATTGGTGTGGAATGTCAGGTTTACCCCAGAGTGGTCATGCTTTCACCTCGGTTATCCAGCCGGCGCACAGTACTTCCTGGATAACATCCGATTTCCCATCTGCTCTACGCATGTGTAGAATATTCCGCTGGTCTTGGAGACGTCGAGCTTCGAATGCTCTGCCAAGGTTCATGGGAAGGAGATTGGTGTGCTACGACGTAGAGTCAGATGACGCTGCGACTGTGCAGAAGCTGAAAGAGGCCGAAAGCGTTGCTGCGGCTATGACAAGAAGCGACGTGTTGGACCAAGGGCCGGTGCTGGGGGAAAAGCAAAGGCGAGGGGGGAAGTCGGAAAGGAGGCTGACGCTGACAGAGGGTGAGAAGCGGGACGAGATTTGACTACAGGTACGGCTATGTGCTCTCTTGCTTTTTCTACTCGCATTCCTTCACCCTCGGTCGAGGTTTATTTAAATCCAGAAACCTCGACTCTGCCCAACGGATAACCAACGCGTGTTTTATTTCAGGCTGGAAGACCCCCTCCCTGACGAATCGCAGACCAATCCACCAGCCCTTGATAAGATTGGGACAGCCAGTATCACAGAGTTCAACAGAATGTCCAGCTCTCGGTTAGGGGTTCTAGTGGCTTATCGTGATGGAGGACTGCGAGCCTGGCTCGTCATGTACACGGTCAGTCGCCTTCGTCCTTCACTCGTCAATTACCATGCTGAGTTATCTATATACGCAGACGATATGTTATACTTTCTCAGCATGAGCAGACGCCCATTGCCATATGTTGGGTGTTGATGTTGGGTGAGTTGTTACTTCTTGGAAATGGGCGTCCTTTTCTCAAAGTGCTGCTTTGTATTGCCTCCATAAAGACCTCTCAAGCGTCATACGAACAAACGTTTTAAAGCCATCTAGTGCTTCTGATATGTACGCGGTGTTACCTACCTACGACATGTTTTTGCTGAAAATTTCTAAGTCCTTGGATAGGATCCATTTGTGCTTGCCACGATCTGCTTTCAGTCGAGTTCAAAGCCTAATCCCAGACATCGCTGCACGCAGTATTTCCTGGTGTTTTTTTTTTCCGGGCACCATTGTTGGGCACTACATCGACCTTGGTTATTTCAGAGGCCCCTTGCTATTTTTAATCATGCTGCTCATCTGGTCGACGTCCCTCGTCGTGCAGTGCTGGCGCTTCCTCCTTGTCAAGTTGCTGTTGGGTTAGTTATCATCTGAAACTTGAATTCATGAACTGACGCTCCCCGGATAGAATGTGATCTCTACTTCACATCTTCCTTTCCAAACTTTGGGCACTGGCCCCATTGCTGTACGAGGGCTCATCCCACTCGTCGGGTGAGTACTTTGAAGGTAACAGGATTGCCCTCCAATTTCTCATCTTCAATCTGCCCGCAGGTTTCCGTTGCACATCATCACGATGGGGATCTTGATTAATCCGACGTTGTCCCGACAATTTATTTCGTGGAAAGTTCTTGGCGACATCGTTGATTTTAGGGTACTACTTCAAGTCACAATATATTGTGCGTTCCTTCTTTTCTGCGTATGGTTCGTCTGCCTGTGTATCGGCTCGGAGACGTCACTGATGTTGGGAGGCGCAATAGCATCAGGCTGGTCTTTGCAGCACTCAAGTCGCTTGTTGGGCTCTATCTTTGGCGCTCTTGTGTACGGGAAGCATCAAAAGCGGCGAGATATCTTGCGGGTACACTTCTTGGTTAAGTATATCCACATTGATGAGGTACTAAGTATCAGGGCAGCACCATTCTGGTGTCCATAATGCTGATGATGGTCATCGTTTGTGGGTAGGTTTTGATATGAGCAAGCTCTTAAGGTTGGCGCTGGATCTGTTGATGACATAATGAATCATATTGGCACCTAGTGTTGCGAGTAATCTGTCAAGATTTTTTACACAGAATACGAAGGACGGGATGAAACTGAAGCACCTCATTTGGAATCAACTGTCCATCCCTACGACGCATACTATGTCATGGTCCAATGGTATATGGTGCTGCACAAAAGCCATATCTTGGATTGGGCAGCTTGTGTGCACTCACAAACGTAGACTCTCGGCTTTCTGAGACTGAGATACATGAGTTGCATATTCATAAGGATAGATCTAGAGCACCAGGGGAATTAAGCGGAAAGTTCAGCGTCCTATAGGGTTTACTAGTAACGTGAGTGCAGTCAATGTGTCTAACTATTGACTGAGGGTTCAACGTTCAGCTTCTGCAGGTGTATACTGTAACTATCGATGCGACTGTAAGCAGCGAGTGAGAATTTAACGTTTATTCGTCTTCCTCAAGAGGCTCTTCACGTGACCTTACCGTCTTCCCAGTCCTCCAAGTCCAAGCTTTTATCCTTCCGGGACCCTGGTCACTCACAAGCTCAGGACCAAGAAGCCCAGTAATCCCCAAGTTCGATCTACTACAAGACCATGCACGCCATGCCGGGACCGAGTCGACTTCTGCGACGAGTATAGGATTGGGCGGCATCAAGAATATTTCGGGCAACGTAGGTATTCATTTCATTTCCTTTTCGGAGCTTGGGTTTGTCCTTTTGTGCCATGCTAAGCTCTTTTTCCTCCCCATCCTGACCATGCTGAATCTGTCCTTGATATAGGAAATGCCACGGCCGTGAACGCTGTGAACCGCTTGACATGGGTCTGGTGCCGCCAGGCGTGGCCTACTGCGGGGGCTCGGTGGTACTGCTGCTACAGAGCTTACCCTCAGGCGGAGCACGACCACCGGTAAGTCCAACCGTCAGTTCCAAAACAGTTAATATGATTATATTGTATGTATAGAACCCTTATTACTTTCTATGCTCATTTATCAGTGGTGGTACCGGTTTGTCCCAATCTATCTCTCGTTTTCGGCCGTGTGGCAATGTGGGCGCCCAAGCGTGAGCCTTCTCAAACTGATTTTCCGACCAGGAGTGGTGGGCTCAGGGGCGAGTCCAGCTGCACGCCGATGCACGCATTGAAGAAAGCCGCGCACGTCGGGGAGCCAATCTGCGCGGTGGCGGAGGGAGTCTAGGGGTAGTCGGACTGCGGATGGATGAAGATGTACTCTGGGTGCGTGTCCTCGTCGCGCTCATACCCAGTAAGCCGCGAGTCCAGGCAGATTCACGCCGGGTACGCTGGTGAGTAGAGGTCTGGGAGGCACTCGAGTGTACCATTTGTGAACCCCAGTGAATAGAGAGTAAGGCTGCTTCTCAATGATCGTGGCAGCGGCGGTATACATGTCGCTGTCGTGAACGACGAGGTGCAGGCACGTCGGGAACCATTAACACCGGAGAGCGCAGCTGGGTGTCAATGCCTTTCTCAACAACGACCAGTGCTGCCTCCAGACGAGCGAGTTGGTCTTCAGCGTCTCATGGCATGTCCCCTTTTCGAACCTAAGAGGTCCTGGGGGAATAATCTCAAGCTTGAGTACTTCCGGTCTGTTAGACCTTACGTAACACTCAACCTCGTGTGGCTGAGGTTTTTGCGATAGGAGGCTCTTGCAGACCGAGGTTCGTACCTAATAGACAAAGGCTCCTTTCTTGGGCGCATTCTTAGTGTTTGGAAGGTCGGAACACATGTTTCAGCAGGAGGAGTCGAAAATGCTGTGACTAATGCGGCCACGCGCTTGAACCGACTCGGAAGAGTTCATGCAGACACCCTCAAGTGCAAAACATTTTGCGCTATTCATCAAGTCCTAGCGTAAATGGGCATCGATGACAATCGCCTTCATTTATACATTCAAAAGGATGAATGAACAGCGTTGTTCTGCCAGCTTGCCACATTCATGTCGCCTCATTTTTCAAGGCTCGATTGCCATGCTGAGTTGTGAATGTTTGGGTGGTGTCTTGTACCCCTTGAACGTGGGCGGCGGCGTGCAACTTTAATCCAATTCATTTATGTTGGGCAGACTTGGGTTCGTCAACCTTTGGGGGTGAGCAGCATCCTCCTCTCAAAGTGCTGTGTTATCTTAACTTACATACCTACGACATGCCATCTCTCCAGTGCTTGAATAGGTCTATCCAGGCAAGTCACAATCCGTTCTCGGCTGGGTTCGAGGTCCCCCATTGCCGCACGAGGCATTCCGAAGATAACAGGAATAATTTCTTTACTCATCCCCAACCCGCCCGCAGATTTCCGTGGGCCTTTCCCCATCATTGCTTGATGATGATGGCTACGATGGGGATCTGGAATATAACACCGGCTCGACAATTCCCTCGGCGGAAAGTTCCTGGCGGCATCGTTAGTTTAGGGGTATTTAAGTCACCCACGTTCATAATATAGTGTATTTATATTGGTGAGCTGTCGTAAAATAAAAAGCTGCACCAAGATCAGTGTTCACTGATGTTTGTGCCACAAAGATAGGAGTATCACCTGGCTTCCCGTCGTACCTTTTAATTGTTACAAAACGCCAGCTTGGGCGTGGGCCACATCTCTATCGGTCTTCTCGCTGACAAGAATTGGTTAATCACATCCGAGTCTCCGATCAGAGGTGATCCTCGTCTGTCTCTGCACCATAGGGACCCTGAAGCCCATGAGGCTGCGGCGATTGCGACCTTTGTATGGCTCTATGCACTGGTGAGAGATACACACTCCATAGCTATGCTACGCTGACTCCTTCGATTGCGTCTTCGAATTCTGATACACGCGTACATGTGTGATGTGATGATCAGCTTCTTCCCTTCCTCGCACGGTTCAGGGTTCAATCTGCCGTGTATCAGGTCAGAGACATCTTTGGGCGCCACGCTGGTCTTTGCAGCGCTCGGGCTGCTCGCTGGCCCCTATTCTCTGGCGCTATCGCACCCAGGACAGGAAGCATCAGAGCTGCGAGTCATGCGCTTCTTCGCTAAGTATGCTTTCACATCAGCAGCACCATTCTAGTGCCCATCATGCTGATGGTGATGACGTGCCAGGTGCATGTTTGTGGGGAAGCTTTTGATCCGAGCAGGTTGCCTATAGTTGGCGCTGCACAGCCCCTTGGAGAGTCTAATGGGGGTGCATTGTTCTTTAGTCATTCAGCGAAGTGGACTGACTTTGTTGTGCTTCCCCAAGTTCGATGCCGTCGCACCCTCAATGTTTGTGTTCCGGGTCCATATCGATAGACATGATGCACATATTCGCCCCGAATTAGATTGTTCAAAGCACATAGGGGGAACTCGTCCATTCCTCCGGTGAAGCCGGAGCACATCTCAAATCCTTTTCGTAAATTGGAATGTAGGTTGGCCAGATCAGGGTGTTGGACACTTGACAGTGACATGCAAATTAAAGAGAATCGCCATCACATCGTGGTGGCGAATTCGATCACATCCGGCTATAGATTGTCCTCCGAGTTGGTGTTTGTTGACACCGATATCTGCAAGTTAGCTGCGCGCCAAGATATACGTGCCGGTCGATGGGGGCCTGTGGATCGCAGTTATTATTAAACCATCTCGGAGCGCGTAAGGAGCCCACGGAACGGAACAAGCATGCCTCGACCCTCCGACACGAGCAGCCAATTACAAGAGCCCGATGGCGTGTCATTGCCTTTATGAAATGCGTGTGGCGGAAATACAAGGGGCACGGAGCTAGAGCCATGCTGTCCCGTTGCAAACCTTCGCGGTTGTTCTGTGTATCAGGGGATTTTTCGGGCCCTGTCACTCGCGGCAGTCTTCAATAAGGTAGTCATCTTTGCTCCTAGGTACATAATGGTCAAATTTCCATATCTGGTTGGCGTGGCCGATAAACTTTGACATGATGATGATGATGGATCAAGTCTGCCAGTCGGTGGACCTGTTTTATTCTTGGTGACAGCAGCTTTTTTCCGCTAGCAAGAAAAAAATGTTTCTGCTGATTTTAAGCCCGGCGCCGCAATGAACCATGGTGGCGCCAATGAGATAGACGTGGAGTGTGCCTAGTGTGGCGAGTAAAATGTCGAAATTTTCTTTCGGAGAACGAGAAGTACGGAATGAAACTGTAACGGGCAAAACATGCCCGCCCAACGGTGTCCTTAACGGTCAACAGCGCCGGAGGCTGCGTCATTATACAAGTAAGAGGACGGGCCAGGCCCCCCGCTCCATCTGACCGCAGCTGTGCCAAGAGGTTTCAACGCAATAAAAAGTGAATTGGCCGTGATAACCAGAGGACTATTGAGTCGCTGACACCTGTTTGGCCACAAATGCAGAGGAGAGAACCGTCGAATCCAAATGAACAAGCTAATGACTGCACAGGCAATAAGCACATAAATTTGGGACTGCAATCAAACGTGTTTCTCAAACGTGCCAATATTTAGACCCACCTCAATCGAAATGAATATACACTGGCGACGCGTACTGCATAAAATGGTCCGATGGTCCACGGCGGTGTGCCAAAGCTTTCATGAAACCACCATCACGCACCCGCGAACCTGAGTAGTAAAATTTTCAAGAAAGACACAACATCCAGAAATGGCAACTCCGAAATCAATGTTGTTTCGCTGACCTCGATATATCATATCGCTCGATTTGGGCCACCTATCGGCAGGGGCGGCCTATGTTATTTTGTCACGTAAGAGGCTAGTACTGAGTGCC
>JASFDG010000092.1:28707-53598 GCA_036937095.1 Phaeolepiota aurea
ACCTGACAATGTGGGAGAAACATGAGATTTAACTAGATGCCAGTTTTTTTCAAGATCATGATGTTGATGATGGCGTGTGAAGCATGTGAAGCCATGCAAACGCTTGTGGCTGTCCCCCATCAGAGCATTCAAACGCCTGCACAGCCATCTTGATTCCACCCAGGATCGGGGAAATGGGAAGCTAGTCCCTTGTAATTGGTCCTCGGCTCGGTAACCTTCTTGTTACAGGCAACAGCATTTGAAATCGCATTGTGGGTGAGCCAAAAGTCCGCTGTTTGGAAGGAGGGTTTCGGGGGTTGCCACATGCAGCCCTCCGAGATTTTCTTTGGGGCTGAAGCACAGAGGTTTCCTTGTTAAAACTCACTGCTCAGCCACGGCTTTGTTCCTAAGCTTGGCTGGGTAATCTTGCCACTTCCCGGTTCAGCCTCCGGAAACGACAATACACTCCTGTGCACGGCATATCATAATCGTACCTTGGGAAGAATTGCGCCTCACGACTCCAAACTCTCCTTATAAAGGACAGCTTTGACCCAGCATTCTTGAACTTCAATCATTTCAGTAACAAGTCTCAAAACATAAAACGGTGAGCTGCTTTCCCCTTGCTCATCACCACGTATGAACTCAGACCATGGTAACTCAAGGAACGGGTACCTCGTCACTGGGAAATCCTTTTCTACATATATAACCTCGCCTCGTTGACCCTACCTTCGTATTTGCCATCACCCCCCGCTGTCCCGGCTGCCACCAAATCAACTCACTTTCTCCGGTCTTTTCCATCTTCGAGTTTCATTCCACCTATCTCCATTTCCGTCCATCTCGCATACTCCCCTTCGTACCTTGATATCAATTGGATTTGGATAATTACGGATATACCGGACCACTCGTTAATGTCCCATCTCAAAATCCCATTCGGCGTGAGTAACCATTATTTAGCTTGGGATGTTTGCTTTGCCGATTGATTCCTGCCAGCCCTTGTCATCTTTCCTATTCTTACATAAAGACATCATCTCATCTATTCCATACTTTACAGGCGCAATCTTTTCACCCCCCACCTAAAAGTGCCAGCCCGTTTATGTCATACAACAACCGAGTATCCTATGGACAGTGGGGCCTCACTCCAGCCAACCCAACACCGTCACCACCGTCTGCCTCTCCATTCTCACCGACGGTCCACCGTTCACGCAATCCACGGAATGTCTCTGAAATCATTCCCCGCCTGTTCATCTCTGACCTCGCCTTTGCCGAAAACCCAGCCCTACTCTCATCATTCAAAATCACCCATATCCTGTCGACGCTACCCGACAGAATCTTTCATCCGCCACCGTCACTGCTCCCGATCCAACCACACCGGATGCAGATTATGGTTGAAGACCTGCCGTTCTCCGAGCTCGCTGCACACCTCCCGTCTACAACAGCATGGATACAGCAGGCACTGCGCACGGACCCCGAGGCACGAATCCTCGTGCACTGTGCAGAAGGTGTAAGCAGAAGCGTGAGCGTTGTCGCTGCATTCCTGATGGCGCAGTATGGCTGGACAGCCATCGAGGCAATACAGTACATCAAGACCAAGCGCTTAGTTGCCAACCCAAACTTCGGCTTCATCCAGCAGTTACACGAGTATGGGAGGGACTCGCTAGGGCGATTTTCATGACGGGCGCGGGTGGGGCACCGCCAGTGCGGATGCGTTCTGAAACTGCTGATCCACTGCTGCCTTTCCGCCTGATACCTTGGCAACTCGGAGCGTGTCCCTTGTGCCAATCGACATGCATTCATCTTTTGATGGCTACATATTCTCATTGTATCATACCACCGTCCAAATTATCCCTTCTGATCTCTATCGTACTTTGTCTCGTTGCGTCACTAAGGAGCACTTTATTTAATGTGTACTATTAGTAGTATCACCCATCATAGAATTAAATATGTTGCGCACCATCGTGGCCATAAAATAACTCACCAATTTTGGTGTTAGGTGTCTGCTGGGTGATCAAGTACTTGTGGGGTGGTGGCAGGATGCGGGTGCTGAATGCTGTACATGTGTTAGGGATGATCCGTCGAGCGTCAAGGATTGTAAATCTTCAACAATTGTGATGGAATCTACGGATGCCGCCAGTCGAACGATCGACGCTGGCTCACTTTGGAATCGGTCGTGAAAGTGCTCCGACTTGAGATCCTGTGAGGGCTGAACGTGAAGCACTGCCTGTCCTTCCCCAGACTGTTCCATATCACGATCGCCGTGATGGGATTCGATATCCAAATCCAACTGAACGTAAAATTAGCTGATTCGAGACGTTGAACTGGACCCGGATCCAGCTTCGTGAAGTGGGCATGGGTGGGCAATACACGGGGCGATGTGATCAAGGCACACGCCGTGGGTATCTGCCTCTTTCTCCAGTAGTCAGTGGGTGATTTGATTCATTGCGGTGGCGGCAATAGCTCGGTCTGGAGTTATCAAGGATAAATAAAATGCTACAAGTAGCGAAATGACGAAATGCATACTTCTACAAGTGCTGTTGTACAGAGTGATGTGAATATAAGGTACCGATAATGATGATAAATACAGTTCCAATTTGAGTCAACAGCATGATGACCTGGTCACATCTTGCTCGAGGGTGAGATTCGTGTTCGCAGGCTTAGAAAGCTTGACACCAGGGGACTGACAAAAGAAATGGTTTCTCAGCAGGAGGCAACTGAGCGGCGAATTGATGAGGCAGGCAGCAACCCAAACTTACTCGGTTATCATCAAACACACCGTTGCGTATCTTCTCCAAAATATCACGGGAGGAGTCGAGGAATGCTTGCTCAACATTCTGTCCTGACTTTGCGCTCGCCTCCACGAAAAGGAGACCTTCTTCCTTTGCCCACAACTCCGCTTCTTCCGTCAGGACTTCTCTGGTATGTGCCGGCGACGATCCCGCGCACAAGTCCACCTTATTGCCGACAAGGATGCAAGTGAGATGTGGGTCTGCATGTTCCCGTACATCCAAGAGCCATGATCTTGCATTGAGAAAACCTGTATGCGAATGATGTGATGAGCGATATTCTGGTAAGTAAGGAAGCACAGCGAGCAGCACTTTTTCTTGATGTGACGTCGTAAACTAGAAGACACCCTGCCGCTCCACGGTAATATGAGCGCGTAATCGATCTGAATGATTCCGTCCCAGCGGTATCCCAACCTATGGATCACAGTGATGAGTACATAAAGCCCGTCACCGTGATATCGATTTACATTGGAGTTTTACAATCTTGCTTTCTTCCGGAATGGTAATGAGTTTGGATCCAAATTCAACGCCAAGCTGGAAATAGCGGAGCCGAGTTCAACGTGAGATGTATCACTATCCCGGGAGATGTTTGAGCTCACCGTTGGGTCAGGGTTTGCCAAGAACCTCTGGTCGGTGAGTCGCACCAAGAGCGAGGATTTGCCCACGGCAGCATCACCTACTTGCTGGTGAACATCTCATGGTCAATGTTACAACCTGCCCGCACCTGTTATGATGAATTTGAATACGTAATGCCATGTTATTCCTGCCATTCCTCTAGGACGTGAGTCAGTTTCGATGTGTTCACTGAAACTTCTTGAATTAGAATTCAATGTCGTGGAAGGTCGTGAAGGAGGTATCAAGTTGCTCTAATTATGTCTGGACGCCTGCGAGACGTCGCTTGGCGATGACGGTTGACATGCTCTAACGTCACGTGCCGCTTTTCCGGATTATTCCGGAACCCTCGTTGTCATTCTTCACGACTTTCAAGAACATTACAATTCTTATACTGTTCGTCATTGTACGCCACAATGAGCAGCACTTGGAGGAACGTTTTTACGTATGTCCTGATACTATTGCATGGGAGCAAACGTTCTTAACGAACAATATCAGATACAACAAATATGCTCAAATCACGGCGCGTGCTTTGCGAGCTTCGTTGAAGGAGGAGGAGCGTGTCGTTGCTGAGAAACGTGGCCTTACCACTGTAAGGTATCAGCAATGGGAAGGCGGAAAGGGCGGACAGCAGGTGCGTTTATACCAACGTCGACTGCTCTCACAGTTCTGAACGCTCAGTTAGGTTGTGCTGAGCGAAGAGTTGGCTGCTAAAACATCGTAAACTACCCAAAAATACTTAGAATGGGGTTTCGACCGTCCTCTCCTCAAAACGCATGTGTATCGTTTATCATGAAACCGCGATGTCGTCAGTGCTTTACGATGAGTCCTCTTTCCACCCAAGGACAACTGGACAGCAAGAGCTGCCTCTCCATCCATTTTTCTTTTTTTCTCCGCTTTTCCTTTAGCGGCTGTCAAAACAGCGGGCCCCGATGGTAGCCTTCGCAATGACTTATCATCAAATGAACCGACCTCAGCGATGTTAGTCGGCCTTTCCCTTTTAACCACCTGTTCATCTAGTATCCAAAAAGTTTTTTGACTACCGTCTGAATCAGTCATCTTTGGATGATGGTTATTTGCATTCTCCCACTGGCATGCGTTGCATATTCATCACTGCACATACACCTTGATCTAGGTGGGCGCATGACCATACTGGAAAATTCGATGCCGATTTTCAACCACTCAAAGCAACATGTTGGCAAAAATAGCGTCCTCGATATACATGTTCCCGCGAAGCCCGAGGTCAGAAGCGTTACTCGCTCACCTGCAGGATTGAGAGGCTGTGCTGCATTGTCATGAAAGTCGCCGCAGTCGCATAGGATATGGATCTGCGATGTCGATTCACTCTTCGGCCTAGCGACACTGTATGGGTTTCAAGTTGGTCAATAATATCCTCATCGCCCCTTAGTAGCTGACCGACACCTGCCCTCGTTCCTGATTACAGCCTTGATGTTAACACATCCGATAAGCATTTTCTCACTGGTCATCTCTAAGGCTGGGACATTTAGGCCCTTCTTGGACCCTCTCAGTGCCGACGCATCACATCATGTCCTTGTGAGCATATGCTTTCGATCCATTGGAGCGTTGACCCATCAGGCTTAGAGGCGAGGCTCCTCCTTGAGGCCTGAGAAATCTGATTGTTTCCATGTTGGACATGCGTACTGCACTGCTGCTGTTGAGGCCTGGTATGGCATGGGCCAGTGTCAGGCAGGAAATGCGCACCCATGTGGTACTGGTGAGACCACCCACTCGGGTACCGACACAAAGGCATGCTCTTCATCCATCTACAGCTCCCTTGTCCGACTACGTCGCCCATTGATTGATGCTACCAGCAGGCACCTGCCCTGACGACGGCTATGTAGTCAAAGCCAGGTATTCAACCGTCGGGATGGCGGCAAGGTGCCCCTAACGTCGCGAAATGACTTACTGAGTCCCATGCGCCTGAACATTTGCCCGTATCGGGCTTGCAGTCTATTAAACGTATGTCGCTCGCACGGTCGTATTTTCAAGGCAGAGCTGTTTTTATAGACGTCGAAATTGCACTGCATGAGCACGTATGCTGGCATGGTCGGCGGAAATTTGCGTACTCGTTGGGTGTGGAATCTTGGTCGCTGAATCTCTCGCGCGTCCAGTAACTAATTACATGGCTATGTTAGTCCGCATGGTCGACGAAGATCACCCCCTACGAACTACCGTTTTTTTAGCACATCACGGGGATAATTTTTTTTGTTAATTATGACTCCTCGCACAGGATCTCGCGCAGTAGCAGAGTCAATGCCTAATGCACAATTCAGCAAACTTGCGCCTTTTCTCTCCAATCAGAATCATCTTTTCCGTCCCATTTATAGAAGATGGAAGGCTGGTGTTTCAGTATAACATGTACGGAGAAAATAGTACTGAGCCTAAAAGGAGAATGCTCCACGCTCTCTGGCAGGAAGAGTGAGTACTGAATTGGTGAACTTAGGGTCAAGTACTTAACCTCATAGTCCTTGTTTTGTGTCATCTAAACACCGCACAACTGGAGGGAGTTCAAATTCTCAGGATTAGATGTGTATCCTGCCAGCAGTTCTCGTTTATAAGGTGAGACATCTGTAGTCTACACCTACCGTGAATTTGTTGTATTGATCTACCATTTATTGACAACAGCAGGGGAAAAGAGCGGAGACAGGGAAGGTCACGCCAAATTTCGACTCACTGCAAATTTCTGTCCCGCCGCTTTTGCTGCCTCTCATGAAGATTTTTACTTTCAACACCTCTAGTAAACATTGTAGCTCAAGGAAGGGTAATTTAGGATATAATGCCAATGTTAAGTTATACATGTGTCCTCGTACAAAAAATCTCACGTCCCCACCACCATGACTGTCCAAAAACTTTAGATCCATTGCTTCTGCTGTATTTTTAATTCAAGCTTCAGACTAGGACTCATCTGCCTGAACTTTTTGAAGGGCACCGGGCGCCTGGAACGTAGTCAAAATGGATTTTGCAACTGCTTGATACCTTTGACAGTTGATGAAATATAGCATACTAAAGGACTCCTAATCTATCCTTGACAGATATATGTCAGACTCTTTGTTTCAGCTCCTTGATGGCCAGTGACGAGGATGGCTACCTCTGAGCTGGTGTCAGTTACTACGAGCTTGACAGTGATAGATAGCATGAGCCTTGTCAGGGATGCGACGAGTGCCCAGCCAAATGCGCTGTCAGTGCCGTACGAAGCATGGGCGCAAATAGTCTCGAGTTGTCCTGGGCGGTCGGATATCAATCCAGTTCCTAGATGTCGGATTCAGAGGGTGCGAGGGAGTCATGCGCACATGATCCAATATCGGTGCGCAGGCCACTCCAGAAGGGAATTCTCACCTGAAACGGAGAAGGGGGGATGGCATCCGTCGGCTGCGTCTGCTCAAATAAGCTGCTCCATCTGATGAAGTGGAGGAGTTGTTCAAACTATATCATAAGGAATTTAGCGGCTGGAAGATCCTTCGTGTCACAGGCGCGGTTAAGCCCTTTCAGCCTTGACCCACATAGAGAGCTTGGGTGGGGGAGGAAGGCCAGATACAGATGGATTGGTTTACAGTATTAGTCTAAGATCCGGGTCCATGAGCTTGTCTCGATTATTACAGGAACAGGATAAACCAGGACAGGGTCAATTTACTCTACATCATCGTTCTCCCCTTCAATTTCCGTTTCCGTTTCCGTGTCGGTTGCCGCTTCCCCGTCCGTACTGTTTTGGCCGATCTCCCGGTCAGTGTTCAGCCTGGGCTCATCATGAGATTTCGCAGGAGATAGATGTATGTGTGGGGATGGGATCATCGATGCGAACGAGTTGCTTGAGTTCCTCGCACCCAGTCCAAGCATGTACATTGTCGAAACCGTCCTAGCGCGCTGCTGCTGATGTGGGGGCGTGGTTGGGGTGCGCGTGCTCGAGTCCATCGTCGAGAAATCAGGCATGGGCACGCGCAACTCTAAAGCAGCCAGGGGATCCCTGGTCCCCGCGCCCAAGAAACTGGGCCTCCTCTGAAAATTGAGCGATGGCGAATGGCGCAGGCGGGGGCTCGTCATGATATCGCCAAAGGTTGGGGACGCTCCCAGAGTGGGCGAGAGACCTGGTGGGTGGGATGGTGCCCTGATCCACGACTTCCACCCATGATTGGTACTATCGGCGACCTCTCCAGGCCGATTGGATGGGGTCGCATTCAAGAGGAATGGGTCGTGAATGGCTCGTTTGAGCGCTGCGATATCGTGTTGCACGTCGCCAAGTTTCTTGGTCAATGTCTCGTTCGCCTTTTGGATGCGAGAGTCGTGACCTGAGATGAAGGACTCAATTTGGGCTTCGACTTCGGATTGAGTGGGGGCCCTGTCCTGGCCATTTTCCGAATTGTGTCCCAAGGCAGGTGAAGGTCCCGCTGAGAGCGCACCTGGAACTGAGAGCAAGGTTTCATACCCCCGCGCAAGCAAAGCCTCATCTGAAGTTTGAATCTCAAGCTCCACACGAGCGTCTTCAGTAAAATCATCCAACCGGGCGATCGCGGCTACGAATACTTCCGTTGCTGCGCTATTGGGTTCCCTGTCTATGGGTATTGATTGTTTGAGGGCTTCCAGGGCCAGATGACAATCGCGGAAAGCGCGCTGAAGACCGTCATAGCGGTGTTGGACTTTTGTGAGTTCTGCAAGTAGTGGATAGGGCTCTTCGGCAACATCATCGGCGACTGCGTCTAGCTGTTCTTCATCGTTTACGTCCAGAGGCGGGGGAGAAGGCGAGGAGACGCGTATGCTTGTGTCAGTGGGTAGGTCTATGGGGGTGGCGGGTCTATTGTGTGACGTGTCGGTTTGGGGAGTTCCAACTGGCTCAGGATAGATAGGTACAATGAGGTCCTCCACCATCGGCGGCACTGAGGGCTCATTCTGCAGGAGGGTAAGCGTAGGCTTTTCTCCAGGAGCGAGCTCTGGACTGTCATTTTTTATCATAACGAGGCCAGATGGTCCAGGCGGGCTATTGGTGCTGGTGTGACAATCATGATCAGAGTCAGGATTCTGGGTACAATTTCGACTATCCTCGACGCGGGAAGGCACATACGACGTTGTAGTTAAGGGGGGAATTGCTTCGTTTGGCTCTGGATGGATTGGTAAGATGTGGGGGTCTTCCGCTATCGGGGGTTCCGGGGCCTCATCCTGCAGTGTTGACGCTTCCCTGGGTGTGCGTGGTGAATTAGTCTCCGAACCGTCATTTGATAATACAACGAGAACAGGTGGTTGTATTGAGGCGTGTGGACTATCTTCTGTGAGGAACACGGCAGCCTCGGAGCCGATACTAGAGATTGGAGGATCATTCTGATGTCCATTGACGGAGAGTTCGGGCAAAGCAGGAAGGGGACTGTTCCTGTAATGCGGCAGAGTCTGTCCACGCGCCAGGGATAACTCCAGCCCGAGTCGCCGCGCAGTCTCAGTTTGAAGATCTTCTTCTAGACTGACTGCCGCATTTTGCGTCGATATCAGACGTGCCAGGGATCCAGAGATGGATGTCGAATCTGTGACGGGCCCATCGAGGCTTGAGAGGAGGATGCGCGCGTCCTGAGCCATCGTTAATAGTGCATGGTGATTTGAGTCGTTCTCCTGCATTCGACCGAGAGCTTCTTCAGACCGCCGGATCCATCGCTTGAGAGCTTCTTCCAGTTTCTCCTCCCTCATTGCCATCCGTATCCGCAATGCCACCTCTCGGCGCCTACCATATGCTTCCTTCATGATTTCACCGCCCAACTCATCCAACGCCCCCCTCAGTTTCTCAGCGACGTTCTCGGAGTCTTTGAGTTGCGAAGAAAGACTCGAGACCTTGGAAGAGAGTGTATCCACTGTTGCAGCATGTCGCGTCTTGAGGGCTTCGAGGGCGCGTTGGAGAGTATTTGTGGATTGCTGCGAGAATTTCCTAGAGATATTGAGCAAATTCAATACATGGCCGTGATTCGAACTTACATGTATCTTGACACAATTTTAGCTGCAGCATTGTCGTCATTTTTCAATTTCTGAAGTTCGAATTCTGATCTCCCGAGCTTCATACGATCCAAAACTACTGCCTTTCTCTCGACTTCACAACGTGCCTCTGATGTTGCCAAGTCGGAGGTAAGCTGCTCCACGCGTGCTTGTAACTTATTTACATTGTCGCTAAATTCCGAAAACAGTATCTCAAGTGCCGCCTTGCCTTGTCGAAAACTATCAGCAAGTGTCATTGTGCTGGCGCTTGGAGATGTGGCCACGGAATTTACCACGGAGCCATTGGAGGTCGGCCGGTTGGCCTCTAGAGATCGCACAAGGTCGGCGTATTCTTGGAGGACAACGTTGAACATCTTGACTTGCTCCTCTGCAGATCTACATTTCCACTCCAAGTTCCTTTCACGCATTTTTCCCTCCTCCTCGCGACTGCGTGCTCGTGCCGCGAGATCGAACGCGCTATCCGCAGCAAGCTTGGCATTCAGAGCTTTGCTCTTTGCGTGTGCAAGATCAGTAGTACGAGCGAGAAGAGTTTCCTCCGAGATAGAAAGCTGATCCGATAGGTGTCGTAGCGAGAGAGTTAGTTGTTGTACTTGCTGCGACGTGTCCTGAGGCGGAAGATTGCGCAGCACAGCGATTTCGTGCCTCAGCGCGGTATTCTCGCGCTCCAGCTGCTGAGAACGCTCATAAACTCGAGTCGTTTCCAGTGAATGCCGCTGAAGTTTCACAGACGTGCTATGTGCTTCATCCTATGAACAATTCGTAAGGATTGTGGGTGTAATCAATAGCAACGTACCTGAAACCGGGTAACCGCTGATTTCAGGCTGGCAAGTTCCAGTGCTATCGGGTGTTCATCGGCAGGTTGGTAGCCCATCCTAAGAGAACATTCAACGTCACGGTTCAATTCAGCGCTCACCCCGACTAGTGAGGATCGCTAGTCTAGTTTAAATCCACTATTTGGGCGTATTATTTTCCGGTGCCGATACGGGAAGAATTTTTTATTTTTGGCTCGACCCTTGGAATTTGGGCCTTCCTACCCACGGACAATTCTAAGCATATGCAACGCAAGGTCACGTTGATAAGAACCCGATTGTACTATTCTGCAAACCACCATGAAGCCGTCCTCACCTGAACGGCTTAACCGCAGGCTTCTCAGAGGAAGGAGTCTCTTACTGCTGTGCGGCTTAGCCAGTATTCTGTTTGGAACATACACCTTATATGTTCCATCTCAGCACATCGTCAATGTAGCCCTCCACCCAGGACGTATCAGAGAGCTCAATTCGAGATGCAACAACCTGCATTCCCCTGCGGGACCCCCATTCTCGTTCACATCTTCCTCTCGTGTATCATTAGGTTCCGATCGATTTGCGCCTGGAACGCCTCCAACACTCTTGCAAAATGCAAGAATTTGGACTGGGGCACGTAATGGCACAGAAATTGTTCGTGGTGATATTCTGCTCGACAAAGGCCTAATCGTGGCGCTTGGTCATATCCCAGCAGAGCAATTGGGAAAGGCGAACTTCAATGGTAACTTGCAAGCGGTTGACGTGAAGGGGAAATGGATCACTCCAGGCTTGGTCGACTTACACTCGCATCTTGGGGTGCAAAGTGCGCCTAATCTGAGTGGTATGCTGGTTGTCATATAGACTGTCCACCCTCATTGCAGCTGACGATGTTGTTGAAGGAGCAAATGACGGCAATTCACATACAGCCCCTATTCTCCCATGGCTTCGTAGCATTGACGGTATCAATACTCACGACGCAGCTTATGAGCTAGCAGTAGCTGGAGGTGTGACGACTGCACAGATACTACCTGGAAGTGCAAATAATATTGGTGCCCTTCCCTGTTGTCTTTTCAACGTTTTCCCATACTAAATCAATATCCAGGTGGCCAAGCATTCGTCATAAAATTAAGACCCACAGCGGAACGATCTGTGATTTCCAAAGTTGTTGAACCGCCTGCGTCGCTATTTGCAGGACCCAATAAAACGGATTACATCCATTGGCGACATATGAAGTACTCAAATTGCCTTTGCAATACGTGCCCTGCTGATGATTTTGCGGTCAACACAGACATGCATGTGGTAAGTCATTCAATCTTCTTAGCGAGGTTCAGTCTGAATTCTCGAAATAGGCGAGAATCCAGACAGGCTATATAGCCAAACCCGGATGGATGCAAGCTGGAATTTCCGCCATGCTTACAATGAGGCTAAGAAGGTCAGAGATGCCCAAGACGCGTTCTGTGGCAAAGTGGAGTCAAACAACTGGCTCGAGCTGGGGGATGACCAGTTCCCTGAAAGTTATGAGTGGGAGTCCCTTGTTGACGTTCTGAGGGGGCGAGTTAAAGTTGGTTCTCAATCGTCATTGATGGCCGCCAATTAATCACGCTGCAGCTTTCAATTCATTGTTATGAGGTCCTGACTTTCAACCCAGCCCGAGATGCCTGCTAACGTTCTGCTTAGGCTGTTGATCTGGATGCCATTGTTCGCGTACGATTTCCAAGTTTTATCATTCATGCGTTAGTGTAACATTTAAAATCGACACAGCTCTCCAATGAGTTCGAATTCCCTGTTGCCTCCTTCCACCACGCAGGCGAAACGTATTTGGTTCCGGATTTACTCAAGAAGACGTGGGTAAGTTAATGTGAAGCTGTTTGTGTTCTCAAAATCTGGCTAATCCCATGTAATAGGGGGGTGCGCCCTCTATCGCCTTATTTGCAAGTAACTTCCGGTTCGTCTTGCCCTCTCACGCAAGCTCGGGTTTTAACTTAAGTGTTCCATCAGGAAAAAACGAGAGGCATACCGGGGATCAGAGTTCGCTCCGCGCATTCTGGCTGACAAAGGGATTCCTGTGGTTATGAAGGTCCCACTGTCAACCAAAGCCTCGAAGTCATAACCTCATACTTGCTCTAGTCAGATCATCCCGTTCTCAACAGCCGTTACCTACTATTCGAGGCACAGCAGGCCCACTATTATGGCCTACACCCAGACCTAGCGCTCGCGTCTGTGACATCAACCCCTGCAAGGGCAGCTGGACTCGGACACAGAGTCGGAACGATCTCTGAAGGTGTGTCGTCCCCACGGTATATCCAACAGTCGAAGAATCTTAATGCGTGCGTGGAACTTTAGGATATGATGCAGGTGACTTAGCCCACATTCCGTGTCCCATTTCTCTGCTGTGAAACCTCATGCATCTCTTTCTAGACGTTGTTGTGTGGGATTCACATCCGCTCGCACTTGGTGCGACTCCTGTTCAGGTTTACATAGATGGTATTGCCCAAATCGAGGACTCCAAGACTAGCATAAAGCCAGAAGCATTCCAAAAGGTTCCACAAACGCCTAACTTCGACAAGGAGGCAGCCGAGGCAGTAGAGTATGACGGCCTCCCCCCATTGAAAAGCCCGATAAACTCTTTTGGGGAGCAACGAACGGTTGCATTTACTGGTGTTCGAAACCTGTGGACGCAGAGTGTGAATGGAGAGATCAGACCCCTGTTCCACAAAGAGGGTCCGAACAAGGTCGCGGTTGTGCGGGACGGTTTTATTGAATGTATCCAGGATGAAATGAGTTCTTGCTTGAGGCCCTCCGAAAACGTCACCATCATCGACCTCAAAGGTGGGTCGTTGATGCCTGGTTTGACGACGTTTGGCTCGCCGCTTGGGTTGGTCGAAATCCGCCTCGAGGCGTCCACCAACGATGGGGATGGCATTGACCCCTTTGAAGGCGCTCCTTCGATTGTTGGTGGCAGCGAGGCTGTTATTAGGGCCGTAGATGGCTTACAATTTGAGGGTCGTAACGCCCTGTAAGTCTTTAACCATTGCCATTTCCGCGTACCCCTTATCCCGTTTCAGGCTGGCCTATCGCAGCGGTGTTACGGCTGCCGTAACGGCCCCTACGAGTGCTGGTCTTCCCTTCGGGCTATCGGCCAGCTTCTCACTTGGAGCGTCGAACGCACTGGAGCAAGATGCTATTCTTCAAAAAGAGGTCGCCCTGCACATCCCCATTAACCATCTGTTGGATATATCAGTTAGCACCCAGATAGCTGCTCTTCGACAACAGTTGTTTGGATCGACGAGCAGTGTATGGGAGCGTATACGAACGGTGCGATGCTTTCTCTGATGGGTGGTCATGATACTTATGACCTCGTCGCCAGGGTCAAATTCCTCTTGTTGTGACTGTCGACAATGCAGATATCATGGCGTCCTTGCTTCGGCTCAAGGAAGAGTTTGAGCGCGACACGGAATATCGCCTTCATATGACGTTCTCTGGTGCAACGGAAGCTCATCTCCTCGCTCGTGAAATAGGGGCCGCAGGCGTCAGCGTCATCTTGACATCGCCACGGCCATACCCTGGAACGTGGGACCAACGGCGAATGTAGGCCTCTTCACATTTGTTTGAGCAGTCAATTTGATAGTTGGTGCAGTTTGCCAGGACCACCAATAACGGAAGTCACTGCAATCACAGCTTTGCTGGCTGAAGGTGTCAACGTCGCTATCGGCGTTGTTGACGAATCAGCTGCTCGGAACACCCGTTTTGAAATTGCTTGGGTAAGTTGAGCATTCAAGCCAACAGTGATATACAGCTAAATGCATTGAACCAGGCTTCCCTTCAGTCGAATGGAAGGATAAGCAAAGGCCAAGCCATTGCATTGGCAACTTCCAATCTCGAACGCGCTCTGGGTGTGCAGAGAGCATGGCATGGGGTTGACTTGGTCATCTATGCGGGAGGTGATCTTTTTGATTTCGAAAGCAAGGTTATTGGTGTTGTATCTGAGCAGCGGAGGCGAGTTGAGGTATTTTAGGCAGTGATGTTCTTTTTCAATAAGCTGTATTTCTTCGAAGTGATTTAACAAAGCCAGATGGTCGCCCCATGTGAGCTAGCGCCGTGTTAAATATGAATACTCCAAGTACGACAATTAAGAGCTGAAGAAGTGGGAAACCTCTGGGAGACTAGACCACATCATGGTGCCAAATTCATGCACCTGTGATAATTACTTGACCAAGAATTTCACAAACGAATTCTAAATCGCGCTACTTCTCCAACTATTTCCCTGCACCTCCCTGGCGTGGAAGTTCTAACTCCTCCGGTCCAAAACTGTCGGGCAACAACTCTCCGAGTGTTGTCTCCTTCACGCCACCCTCAGTGAATCCAGGTTTCCGCTCAGTGCCTGTATCTGGCTGCGGATAGTCCCCTGGCACAAGCAAGATCGGCATATCGAGAGCACAGAACTCGCGGATGACTTGGCGACAGATTCCGCATGGCGATATTGCGGCTGCAACATTTCTGCGTGGCGATCATGGCCGATGTGTAAGCATACGTGGTGTACTCTGGAAAGGATCAGAGCAAATTACGTGACAACGGCTAGAGCAATGAAAGAGCGTGTCCCTTCGCTCTAACCAAAACAGAACAATCACTATATTGTACGATGTGAACTTGATTGCGACTCACGACAGCTTTCACGATTGCTGTTCTCTCAGCACATATCGTCCCACCTTGGATACACTGTTAGTTATGATCGTGGACTGGATCCAAGACGCGTATAACACCATAAGACGCGTTCTCGATATTGGCGCCTTTGATGATCATTCCGTTGGGAGAGAGCAGCGCAGCGCCTACAGGAAAGTTGGAATACCGGGCATAAGCACCCTCCTTTGCTGGTAATCCTCATGAATCCAATCCTGGGCAGATACAAATAATAAATATACCTTCAAAGGCCCCTTTTATAAGCTTTTCCCTGTCCTCCACTGATAAGGTCCAGGCCTTGACGCTCATTGCAGATAAGTTGCTTTGGTAGATGATAAATCGGTAAGGGTTCGGTTAAGTTGATAGTCTTTGTACTATTGTAGTATATTTGGTTGACATACAGTAGATGCCGAGATACATCCGCAAATCTATGGTCGTTTCCAGCCTAGAAATGTCTGTAACGAATGGAAACGCTTCTGTCGTTCTTAACCAACCCCCACTCGCCATAAACGATACTTTTTGGCTGGAAGATGGCAATCTAATCCTGCGTGTTGAACACCAACTTTTCAAGGTTCACCAATCGCTGATTCAGCGTCTGTCCCCCTATGTTGCCAATCTGTGTTCCCAAAATTTGCCAAAAGCCGAAGCGCTGAAGGGCGATCTCGATATTGGAGGATTACCACTGAACCTGAGCGGATGTCACTACCTTGTTGTCGAACGTAGTTGCCACGTATGTTCGGATGATGTTTACAGCCTGCTCAAACACATCTACCACGATCTGTGAGTGGAGGTTGTCGTTATCGTTCAGATTACGACGCATACCACCTCATCCCCTAACAACACCTAATCTGAAGTTATTCAAAGGCCCTTGAATGCCGAATCGCCGTATCCCCAAGTAGAGGCAGTCCTGCGCGTGTCCAGCCCTGAATAGCTCGATTTTCCAAAATTGCATCTCATTGCGAGGGGATTCTTCGAAGATATGTTCCCTGGAGGGCCTGCGCCGTTCAAGCACCCTCCTTTCCAGGACAAGGCGTTGCCGTTGTCCACAACGCTCAGGCTTGCGAATGTAAGTAACGCGCACTCATGACCAAGATGTAAACTACAATTTCAACCCAGACACGTAAAGCCTTGCTGTACAGCCTCGTGACGACAACACACTTTGATGTTAACAGCCCCCCTGATATGTCCGAAGTCAGTGTGGACCCACCGGCCCAAGCAGCACCGAGTGCAAGTGTTTCGCCACCTCCCTTTGGCAATGCCGTCGTAAATGGGTGCAAATTAAATGATCATGATGATGGAGGCCTCCCTAGTGCAGCAACAGAAGCCACGGTATATTTGTCACCACCTGACAGAGCCGTTTGCAACCAACTTATGTCCCGATTAATCGACCACTTCACGCCCATTTTGTTCACTCCTCCTGCAACATCTCATATGGCTTGTACCGATGTATTCGCCGACACGTGGATGACGCTCGTAATTCACCCTGCTCTCGAAAATGACGGAGTTTATAAGCCCCTTGAAACCCTGGAGCGAATGAAAGATATCGATTGGCAGGGGAGGGGCCTGTGTGCTGCTTGTTTTGCGGATAAACGTGCAGAATGGTCGGAAGAACAAACCAATGTTTGGGAGCAAATGGATCAATGGTTGGGGGCATAAAACGGTGTCAAGGGCTTCCGCATAGTGGCTTAAGATCTTGTGGGTCCATTTTCATGCTAAGAGCCGATCTCACTCCGCTTACATCTTCCTCAGCCTCAGTGGGTCCAGTTGATTTGGGTAATACTGGATGCAGACATAGGGCGCATGTGATCCCCCCCTCGTTTCATCGTACACTCCAAGGCAGATCTCGCCTTTTCTCCTTTTTTCTTGGTCAGTTAATCTATCTCAATTCTGGCTTTTGCGAGATTGCCCATCTGTTTGGGCTTAATGACATACTCAAGTAACTCAAAGTCGGCTTCGAAGTATTTCAGGGAACGGTCATATAATCCCAGCTTCTGTTAGCAGACAAGACATACTACGCGAAGGCATATAAGCGCCATAGACCCGATGACGGTTACAAAGCGTATATAAGCCAAGCGCCCATCTCAACATTATAATAAGCTCGCCCAGCTGAACCGCCCCTCTTGAAAATGAATGTCACTCCTTTCCCCCAACACCAGTTCCTGCTGTGGAAAGGTTAAGCCCACAGGCGATCGAATTAAATCGCACCCCAGCAACCCTTTCCTTATATACCGTTCGCTGGGCTTGAATAGTCTGGATCCTATTTCTGGCGGCAGCCACCAACACCGGAATGCGTGTCATCAATTGACATGCGGCATTGAAGGGAATTTGGTACCCACACACTGCCAAACGTTGTTCGTCGCCATAGAGCGTCAGTAGGTCCGCACGCTGAATTCAAATACCGCTTATATGACGACCTTTTCAGCAACGGAAAGTTATAAGTTCTCGGATTACTGGACCCCCTGGCCTGCATGATCTCCCGACCCCAACCACCCCTCTACCATTTCCATTTTCCGCATTGCCAGGATGGATGCGCCCCTTCTGCGATCCCCAAGTACGCACTCGCTTCGCCGACTATCCTGGGGCATCTTCGAGGTGGCATACGACCTGCCCTCGCGCCCCGCCCTCCCTAGATTGTTTTCTCCGCTGTCGCTCTTCGATTCTAAGTCCCCCACGCAATTTTTCCTGCTGTTCCTCAGAGAGTTATATAAAGCTGCGCCGCTACCGGCTTTGGGGCATCTCTGTGGCTCGTTGTGGTTAAGCGTTTCACCATCCCTCTCACTCTACCTAGCGTACTTTATTCTTGATGCCGTATGTCCACACTTTGTGCTATCATTACACTCATAACGCGCCCAAGGCCCAGGAGATGGCGATGGCGCAGCTGGTGGCCAGTGACACAATCGTTAAGCTGCAGATCGCGGTCTCTATATGGTTATCGACGGCGCTCCTGTCGATATTGGTCGAACGATACCAGTACGTCCGTTTCTCTTCCTATGCTTGGCGATTCGAGCTGAAAGGTTTCTCTCAAGAAATAATAATAAGCATATCCTTGGCGGCCATTTAAGATATATATTCTTGCCTCGACTTGCAAAAGGTATACGTCACGAGGTTATTCTCTTTCAAGGCGGCTCATTCAATAACTCTTTCTAATAGCAAGCTTGAAATCTGATGTAGGGTTTAAGCACAGTGAGAGCCCAAGTATTTTTATATCGCTTGGGACCGTATACTAAACGCTGGGGACGTACAGATCATCAGCTTCGCGCTGCCCTCCCTGCTCCATGGAGCTTCGGAGAAGGCGCTCCAGGGTTGGACACGTTTGTGGAGATCACAGAACGCCTTCAGAACGCTCTGACCCTCATTCTCGAGGTTTCGACGCTGATCCATTTGGTTTCGTGGCTCCCCTTGCCTGATGCGAATATCTTATCTTTATCGACGTGCATTTTTATGGCGGTTATTATGATGATCCCGCCGAATGGGGCAGGAGGCTCTGGTATGTGTTGATCTCTTTATAGTTAGATATACACACCCTTCTGTTGGAGTTCTCTTCTTTGCCTCTGATGATTTAGCAGGTTACACCTTCTGGACAAGCAACCCAGATTATCACCGATTGAAGAACCTTTACCATATTGTTTTTGACGAAAAGTATCGTGAGACGTTGGCGAAGGATGGTCTTAATGAGTATTTCTACAATGGTAAGTCGGAGCGTGCCCAAGATGCGGTCTACTGCTGACGCATTTTTGAAAAGAGTTCGAGCGCACTTCCCGCGCCTTGGGACCGGTGAAAGCAGATACTCTTGCACTTGCTTGCTTCCTTCCGCCGCCGTGGTATTGGACGATCGCCTGTGGTCTCACGACTGACTACACTATGGTACGCGTCCGCATCTCAAGAGTTACCCGTCCGTGCTTACATGCACCAAAGGTACTATGCGCACTTACCCTTCTTTGGTCACCATCACCATCGTCGCTCAGGACGATGGTGCTATTTCAATACACGACTTTCACACTACACAAAAGTCTCGGTACCCTTGCTTATCACAACTCGGCGCCGTTGAGTGAGGTCATGGCACGGATTCGGCGACTATACGAGCCGCCAGGGAGCCACACCGCTTGTAGTATAGGAATGGCCCACTATCCTCGCACCACAAGTTCAAGCGAAGGCATGAAGTTGTCATTCAGGTAAATTTCACTGCCTGGTGTACGAGTGCAGGCTAATCCTGGTAACAGGGATGTAAGGGTGCAATATCAAGAATCAAAATACAGCGCCGTTGATGATGCATCGTTCGACATCCACCCTGGGCAGCTTGTTGTCATTGTAGGTGTTAACGGCAGTGGCAAGACCTCCCTCGTAAAGCTGCTCTCCCGCATCCTCGAGCCGACATCCGGGGACATATATATCGACGATAAACGAATTATCGAGTACGACATTCACCAGCTCCGCAGGTCGATCGTATATCTTGCGCAGGATGAGGAGCTCTACCCTGTTTCCCTCCGCGAGAACATCCTCATGGGGGTCGGGGCGTGTCGGGACAATTCAAAATTAGTCGAGGCGGCCAAGCTTGGGGGTGCCTTCCAGGTTTTGCAGCGGCTTGGTGCGGACACGACGCCGTCGCCAGTTGGGCTTGTCGGACAGAGTGTGCAGGGGTGCGGGAACGGCGACATCTCGGAGCGGGCGATCCTTGAGCTCGAGCGGAACACCCCGAGCGTGCGGACGATGGCGCTGTCTGCCGGGGAGAAGCAGCGTGTTATCGCGTACGTGCTCCTCATCTTTGGTTCACTCGCGTTTGCGCTGGAATGTCGCTATCCCGTTCACTGATTTTTCTCAACGTTTCGCAGTGCACGCGCGTTTGCGCGGCTCGAGAGGGGTGGTATCCAACTTCTCATTGTGGATGAGCCAACTGCAGCGCTGGATCCGATTGCGCAATGCGAGGTTTTCAGCCGGTTCCGTAGGGCGAGGCAGGGCAAGACGCTGATCTTTGTCACTCATAAGCTGCACGGTGTTGTGGAGCACGCTGACTTGGTCTTGTGAAGTGTTTGCCTTTCTTGACTTTCGGCCTCACTGACCTTCGTCCGTCTCAGATGTATGGACGCGGGACGGATTGTGCAGCGCGGCACGCATAAGGAGTTAATGCAGATTGAAACCGGAGAATATCATAGGCTCTACAGCCAGTGCTAAGACTTGCAATTGCAATCTTGTTCATGTATACTGAATAATAAATAAATTCATTTTTCACTCAAAACATTGGTGGTATATAAGCAAGGTCAGACAGCACTTTCGTCCTTAACCATTCCGCCATCTAGAAAAATTCACGAAAAAGAGACATGTCCTGAGATCGTTAAAGACTATCGCCTGTCTGCAGGTAACTAGCCATTGCTGAGAATGGTATTGACACACTTGACCGGCTCCTATGTCCGTTCACTGGGTACCGACGTCCCTCTTTGCCCTGCACCTCGTCGTTCATGAAGGTGACATGCACACTGGACCGCTGCCATGATCATCGAGAAACTGCCTTATACTCTATTCCGCCACCGATGAATGGTACGCAGGGTGGTTCCCAGTCACCGCGTGCACCCAAAAAACATACTTTCTCAGTGACCGATGTTGTGAACCAAATGGGACAGGGAGTCCCAGGCACTCTAATCCGCACTGTGGCCAGTCTTGTAATAATCCCTGTCCCCTACACTTCACAACCAGTAGCTTGAAAATTTTCATCCGTTGAGGCTTAAACTGATACACGCTACCCACGTACACTTCCATTAACCACCCCTTTGTATACAGTTCGCTGTGACATGGGCCACCGCTCGCCGAACGTCACCCTCTTACCCGCTCGCTCCGCTTGGGCGCCGAGCTGTGTATCTGTTGTGTCCCAAAACAAGCCAACGAATCACGCCCGTGGGTGTGGGTGGTACACCTCTCGGATTTAATATTATTCATGTTTCCAGAGGGTGGAGGAAGGCGACAAAGGGCGGAAAATCTGGGAACAAAGTGGAAACAGGAAATAGATTGCGACAAATGGGTATCAGCGCCAATGAATGATGACAGATTTGGAAAATAACAGCTGCCCACATATCATTGAATGATATCTCCTTTCAATCATACTCGCGATACCCATAATACCGCTGTCCACGCGCAGGACCGTGATAATCTATAGAAAGGAGTAATGAACATCTGCATTTTAAAAAATATGAAGTGAAGGTTGGACGTACAGGTGGTTGTGTCCCGCCTAGGGCTAAGCCCTGCAGCAGCAGCGAGATTGATGTACCGCGAGCCAGGGGGTCGGACTCCTGCAGCAGCGCCACTACTTCCGCTGGCTCCTACCCCAGCAGTTGGCCACGCCGCGCGACACCAGACACATGTCAGGCGGTTCCCAGCGTTCACAGCCGTCACTTTCCCTATAATCGACGGAGTCAGTAAAAGCAGGATAAGGTGAAAAGAAGAGAGGTAGAATAAGCACAAAAAGGAGAGGGATAGCCAGCAAGGAAGATATGGATAATGAACCAAGCTCCGAAACGGAGAGATCAAGAAATGGGGTAGAAGGCAATGAGCCACCCACATTGCTTGAAACATCCCTGGTGCAGCGCATTCCCACACTCAGCGCAGAAGACGAGTGCCGTCTCCGCCATGGCATGCATAGTCTCGTAGCAGATCGGGCAGTCATCGTCGGGCCCGGGAATGCGGTGCTTCGGCCCCATCGTATTTTGGGTGCCAGCCTCCTCTGCGTCAGGTGCTTTTCCGGTGGCTCGCGCATGTGCCGCGCGGATATGGGCATGGGCGACCGAGTTGGGGGCCAGTGGCGCTTCGGCGAAGATCTTCTCGAGTTCACTGGTGAGAAGGGCCCTGGAAGATGGTGAGCAACAACGATGCGATGGATGGCAATGGGCACGTACTTTTGATACCAGACTCCAGATGCTTCGCTGACTTGGAGAACTGGGAACGTGATGTGAATATCATACATTGATGGGTAGGGTGACAAACACCTTTGAGAAAGATGAATAACTGGGAAGAACATGTTACGTTGTTGTTTCTGGCCGTAAAACAGAGGTACGAACGATATGCTTGCAATGATTCCCTCTGCATGCGTCAGGACCTGTGAAGGGTGTCAGGAGGAGGACAGATCCTTCGAAATTCACTGCTTACAGTCGCAGCGCGGTTTATGGTCAATAGTGACAGTGTAAACCTGCCGAGGGTGAGGTTTCAGTCAATGCCAGTAGTAAAATGCAATACTCACGTTTCCAGTGGATCCGAGAACGCTAAACTTTTCGCTCAATTCCCCTGGTGCTCTGTCTCTATCGATCATATAAAATCTGGAACATAGGAGGTTTCAGTCTGAAGTCAGAAAACGGGGGTAAAATATACGTTTGCGAGCGCACACGAGCTACCCGGTCCAAGGTATTCTGTGGGCAAGACGCCTTGAACACCGCACCTCGCTTTTCAGGTCCAGGTTCATCAATTTTCTTCTTGCGGCCAGTTTTGGCTGGTGGTGCTGGTGGTGGGACTATGGATGGGCCTGCCTGAGCACGCTCAGAAACTGGGATAGCCTTGGGCGCGACTGCAGTCTTTACTTTTCGGGCGCGCTTGCGAGGAGGTGGTGGTTGCACCTCTGGTTCCTTTGCTTTTCCTTTTGCAGCGGAGACACGAGTAGAACGTCGAGGAGCTGGCGTTGTCGATGTGGATGCTGCAGAGCCTTCAGGAGTCCAATGTTCGAATTGGCCATCATGTTTGCGTTTGCTGAGAACCATATCGTAGTTGGAGGACAAGATATCCCGACGTATTTTATTGTAGTCTGGCTAGCCAAGCTTAATGATCGCTGGGGAAAGATGACTAAGCGTAAATATCCACAGATAAGTAACTTCTTCCGCTCTATTTACGGTCCCCTCACGTGGGCATCGACGGTCCCTCGCACGTGCCGCCAACGGTCCCGATTTTCCCGATTTCCCAGGGGTTGCCGGGGTTCCTTGATCCGATCAATTACCTCAGCGTCGAGTCAGCACTTCTGGGCTGGGCAGTCAACAACGGTGTGCGTGTGGTGTACAAAATCATTAAAGTGTGTATCTGTACTACAATGAATGCTGAGAATCAAACCAGATAAATAGCCCCCACAAATGAAAAGCCCGAAGAGAAGAGAGAGAGCAGGGGGAAGGGGGGAGGTCAGCCTGAAGATGTCAGCCTGAAGATGTGCGGTGGCCAGGCCACATCCGCTAGGCCACTTTCATGTTCTCCCATTGCTCCCGAATGTCCTCCCTGTCTCTGAGGAGCTCGAGCCAGCGGGGTGGCTATGTCCCGGCTCTTCTGGTAGACGTGCTTCTTGCCCATTTTCTTGTAAATGAATTTGTTCTTGGGAGCACGCGTGAGATCACCAGTGAAGAAGCGCAGTGCATCCGCTGCATCTGCTGCATACCGGTCGGTCTCCTCCTGCTTCCTTTGTGCCTTGAGATTGTCCAAGATTGCCTGGTACTGCATCCGTTTCCCATCCGTCTGGTATTTGTTCCAGAATCCATCAGGCAAGCTGAACGACTCGTACTCTTCAACAACATGCTGGGGACATGATCTCTCAGCAACCAGCAACTGCCAGGCAGACACATGACCCACTTACTTTCCAGTTGCCCCATGTTGAGCGAAATGAGTCCCAGACACCTTTCTTGATTCCCTGGCTCGTTTTGTAGAACTTGTCCCAGTGCCGGATGGGGATTTTACACCCAGCAACAACAAGCCGATCAGAATTGTGCCACTCCTTGAAAAGGCCCTCAATGTTGTATGCAAAGCTGACCGTTGGAGGATCCCTGACCATTTTTGGATCAAATGTCAAGTCAATGCCATCAAGGGCAATGGTCATGAGGTTCAGGTTGATGCCAGCATGATCCCAGGGTGCCCTTGCCTCACTCAGGAATCTCTCCCAATCCTTGTACAAGCAGCATTCATTCTCGACATCCTGGTGATCTGTAGAGGCACTGGGCTCGACATTTGGGATATGGCAGACATCCATATCTGCCAGTTTCAGTGTCCGAAGGGTGACTGTGTGGTCCTCGATCGCAGTCTTCACTCTCTGCATTGCCTGCTCCATGCATCGGATTGCAAATATATTGCTCACAGCTGCGGAAACCCCCACCTTTTGGGGGAAATAAATCAATAAGTAAATGTGTACCATGACTGGGTTCTAGATTGCACTTGGTGGGGACATACCAGTGGGTCCTGCTGCAGGGATTCTATGGGCTCACTCATCTTCAACAGTCGTGGAATCTCTTCAGACTCAAGTGCCCTTGGCAATGGCTGCAAGTGTGCAGCATGTTCTCGTAGCACCTCATTGGCCTGGATCAGGTTCCTGTCATCAGTACTGGCCATGATCCTTGTGTGTCAGAAGCCACCTACACAAATCTCAAGCTGCAACTTGTCTTCAAGGGTTCACATATCTGGCAGATCCTTTGCAGCCCACTTGCTCAGGTGTTCCTCACCAGCATCTAGGCCAACCCCAAATTTCTCTCGGGTTTGTTTCACAGAGGGCTGCGCTGTATGAGCACCTGATGCACCACCTCGGGTGCGGGTTGCTGATGGCTGAAAGAGGCTTTGATGGGATCTTTGGTGCTGTGCATTTGGCAGCAGAGAACTGGGACCATGGCTTACCCTATCCAATATTCATGATCAGCCACATACTCACGCAGTCTGTCCAGAAGTTCATGCCATTTGCCATACAATGGCAAACCAAATGCATGAAGGTAAGCCTTGATTTTCTCGACCATCAGCTTTGGTGTTCTGTGGACAGAGGTTACAGGTGATGGCTAATGTCTTTCTTGCCAAGTGGCCTTAGGAGTGCAACTTACACTTCAACATCCTCCATCGCTACCTGATTATTGTCCTGAAGTGCGGCACCTATTTTGGGCAAGCACAGCCTCTCAGTGACCTCGTGTTCACCTAAATTGGATATCAGGGGCTGTTGTGAGTATGCGAGGTTGCACTAACACATGTCCTGCCTTTGTTGCAAGAGGAAGACAGGGGGGGAGATGATGTGGCAGGGTGGTTTTTTTTTTGTGCTAGTGTGAAACCTGATCGGACAAGTGATTGAGGGTTTATTACTATGTACTGTTCTC
>JASFDG010000093.1:0-53388 GCA_036937095.1 Phaeolepiota aurea
GGTTCAAGAGCAAGCCAATATTCCAAGAGGTGATAGATGCCCTACTGGAACTAGACCAAGGGGTAAGTCTGCAGAAATGGAGAAGAGCAAGACACTGAGCATCAGAGTACATGATTGAGGAAGGGAGGTTGTGGAGGGTGGTGGCAGGGCACAAAGTGAGGGGCAGGGCAAGAGTAGAATGTGTAATAAGGAAGGAGGCAAGCGAGATGGCGGAGAAGGAGCATAAAAATAAGGGCCATTGGCAATGGAATACAATAAAGAAGAGCCTCATTGACAGGATATGGAGCCCAGGGCTAGACGGGTCAATAATTGAAGGACTAAAACAGTGCGGGCAGTGCAAGAACTTCGGGGGCACAAAGCTACACTCACTACTCGATCCAATAACCAGACGACACCCATTTGAGCTGCTAGTAGGTGATTACCTATCACTTCCCAAAGGAACAGGGGGGTTCCACACTATAGGGCTCTATCTAGACATGTATGCACAACACATATGGGGCTTCAAGTACAAATTGGCCGGAAGTGCAAAAACCACAGAAGAGGCACTAACAAAGATATTCAGCGATTTTGTCCCATCGGAGGTATTCATGGCAGACAGGGGATCACATTTCAACAACAAAGTGGTGTGTCAGCTCTGCGAAAAATGGGGAGCAGAAACTCATATAGTAGTGGCATACTCACCATGGGTAAATGGACTTGTTGAAGGGGCCAACAAAATACTACTACACGTACTCAAGAGGTTGTGTGTGCCAGACTTAAATGAGGAGCAAGACGACGGCATAACATGGGAAACATTACCAGCTGCATGGCCCAAGCATTTCGAGAATGCAATAAGGATCATCATGAACTGGCATATACTACCCAACCTCAAATATTTACCAAAGGAACTACTGTTCAGGCTAGTGGTAAACACACCACTGACACCTGTGGACATAAGCACACTACCATTGGAAGAGGAAGAGGCAGCAACCCAAATGGCCTACATGGCACAACAGAGGCTAGATGGGTATGCCGAAGCAGTAGCACATGCAGTGGGAAGGAAACAAGCATTCGATGCAAAAGTACTTAAACAAGGAACAGGTGAAGTAATATTCTCTGAAGGACAGTTAATACAAATCTACCGAAGTGACCTAGATTACACCTTCAAAACGGAGCGCAAATTGCTCCCAAAGTGGTCCCAGCCCCACCGAATAGCATCAAGAGAACTCAACTCCTACACGTTAGAGACAATCGAAGGGCTGCCGATTGCAGGAAGGTTCAGCGCGAGGAGGCTGCGAAGATTTTGGCCAAAGGAAGGAACAATGTTAGCAGAGGCACAGAAGGAGACAGAGAGGAGATGCAATGGTGAGATGGCAGAGCAGATGAAAAACGAGCAAGAGGAGATAGAGAAGGCGAGGGCAATAGAAGGCGACAGACAAGAGCCTCGTAGCGACGAGGACGTCGCTACGAGGGGGGGGGGGGCACATGGAGTGTCGGGCCGGACACTCCCACAAGAGACTCAGGAGAGTAGGAGGCGGGAAGCAGGAGGAACAACTATATACAAATATTAGGACAAGAGGAGGTAAACACAAGAGCCACAGAGGCCAATACAATATAGACGACAAGGGAGGCGCTCATCCAACGTGTTCCTGCTCGGTTTCGGCGTGATTCCAACGTGTTCCCAAGCAGCTCGGCCACTCCAACGGTGTTACCACTTCACTAGCCTATTCACTTATCAAAACTAGCAAATGGTTGACAATAAGACGACCATACCAGAGTGTGAAATCTATGTGAAGCCAACGTGGCCAACGTTCTCCACATAACAACCCTCCCGGTGTCCTACAATCTACTCGACTCACACGGAACCAAAATTAAAGAGGTCGAAGCAAATAATACCTGGGCGCGAATTGGCCAAAGAAGGGCCCGGGTATTTGAGCATCATCGACTTGTCCTCAAAGAGCTGGGTACACCACTCGAACAATTCAAAACCACAAAGGAATTGGTTCAGGCAACTCGGGATTGCCTTGAAGGTATGAAAAACGCGATCATCATCGAGATATCTGAACTGATGGAATAACAACCCGTAGCACACCGCCTGGCTATTGATGGCCCCGGCATCAGTCATTGCGGTATTAGCGCAGGGAACATTCTCATCACCAAGGAAGGCCGGGGGCTCCTGCTTGACTGGGATATGTGCAAGCTTTCCAGGGACTCCTCCTCTTCGGATCTCGAACAAGTACGAGACTTTCCTTCTCTGCAGGGCTATAGTCCGACGACATGATCAATATTACAGGGAACATGGCGATTTATGGCAGGACGGCTGCTACAGTTATCGCAGAAAGGGGCCACACCTCCTGTTCCCGATCGACATGATGATCAAGAATCTTTCTGGTTTGTGTTACTTTGGGTGGCATTGCAAAATTGCGAGCACGATTTATCCTTGGACCTCATAAACATAGCCCTCAATTCAATTTACGAACGTGTCTATTATATCGAAGGGGTGCCTACTGGTGTTCACAACAAAGAATTAGAGCTACGTACTCTCTATCAGGTCAAAAGAACAGAGTTTGCATGCAAGCCCCTGGAAACATTGCTCTGCTCGACCGCCCCTATCCTTGCAGCTCGGTATGAGCTGGATTTTTCACAAGCAGAAGTTGATCGAGTACGAGGCAAAGCTGAAGAAATGCTTAAGAGGGATCCTCGAGTGGGTTTGAAACCCTTAAGCTTTGCAGACTGTATTGCGGAGGAATTAGGCGGCGTGGACCCAGATCGTGTCTATTCAATCCTCAAGCATGTGAGGTACCTGGAGACGCTAAAGACCGCAACCTGGATGGAGAAGCTGTTTGATGAAGCCTTGGAATCAGACGACGAGCGGTGGGCGACTGGTAACCTTCCCGTTGTGCGGGATTTGAAGAAGCGAAGAGCTGAAGTCGCAGAACAGCTAAAATGGTGCCCACGACCAAGTAATTGGTTTGCAGAGTACAGTGTTTAGGGAGTAATCATACAACCTTCTCTGGCTATTTTCCTTGTCTAAAATTGTATGGAGGTTGTTGAAAAACCTCGAAGGGCCGAGCTCTTGATGATGTTCCATGGTGAATCTATGAAGCTCTTCATTGATTCGTTAACATACATGAAGGCCTTAAGGAGATAGAAGCAGGATAAAATGCAAAAACAAACGTGCAGAATAGGTGGACGTAGATTTAATACCCTTCATCTTCCTCCTGGACGGCACCGCCAAATCCACCCCATCGACCTCCAACTCCAAGCCCTATACCCAGGACCATACCGCCATTCACCCTCGGTCTAGGTGAAACTCTCTCGCCGAGCTCGGCTCGACTTCTTCATCAAACCCGCTCCATAGTGTAGTGTTCCAGACTGGCATGGCTTAGGCTAGATGAGGAACGGGACGAGGCAGCGATGTTGCCCCACCACCACTTGGCGTCTTGCCTGGGAGCTTTGCGGGTGACGCTGCGCGATGGGAGGCAATGGCATTCGCCCCGCGATATGACCCTAGCGGGGCACGCTGGATAGAGCTGCTGTACCCAGGTGTGGTGCTAGAATTGTGGTTTTCGCCGAACCTCTGGCGCTTGTTCAGGGCTGATTGTGAGTTTGACACACTTGAAGGGCGCACGGCTGGCGTCACGACTACTGTCTTTGTTCCAGGCACATATGAATGCAACGAGTTGATGGGGGTCATCGCGCGTGCTGGCACAGACCCGACCCTTGGTGGCCTTCGTTTGTTTTCTTGATCTGCGGCACTAACAGTTTCCATGAGGAGCCATGCACAAGGAAAGGGCGGTCTGCCTCTCGCTCCCAGGCTGGGATTGAAGCCAACAAATCTTTCTCCAGCTATCTTGGATTCCACTAGTCAGCGCCTTAGTATGCATTGGCTGGGTTCTTGCGCATCTTTTCTTCGCGCAGCAGGCGGCCAGGGTCTCGCGGGCCTCGTCCTAAGAGTCGGGATTGATCTGAAGCTGCGGCAGCCGTTCCTTTTCTTCTTCGCAGATCTCAAAGTATTTCTTGATACCTGCCAGAAGAGGTGCCTTCATCCTTCGCTCCTTGAGGCGTCATATCTCTTCGTGTATTGTGAGAAGTTCTTCAGTAAACTCATCTACAAATTGCCGTTTTTGTTATTCAAGATGCGCCAGTCAAAAGTTTGAGACAGACCATCTACATATGGTGCAAAACCTCCTCGCTCATCTTCACCAACCATCAGGTCATTCCACAATCTCGCAATCTCTTCCCGAGCGCTGGCCACAAACGTCCCCATTCTCTCTCGCTTCAACTCTAGCATTCGCTCAAGCTCCTCTTCGTACTCCTGCACGGTTTCCTCTGTGCTTCCCCGATGAGCTTCCACGAATGCATCCATATCCGACTCGTCGACGCCTAGTCGTCTCCACAGGCCCTCGAGCTGATCATGCATTGCTTGAATGTGCGTTTCACGTCGACGCTTAGTATCCTCGAGCGATGCGCGGAGATTGTTGGCCCAGGTTATGATTCCAGGCGTTCGGTCAACATATTTCAAGCCAATAGGAATAGTTTGACACTCTGGGAGACCCTCGGCGTCGGCTTCCTCCAATCTCGCAATGAATTTGGCGAAAATATCTGGATAGACCGAGTCAGGTGGTGGAACGACATCGTCTCTAAACAGAAGGGGGGGAAATGACCTTGTTCGAGAGGCTGGTGTGGGTGTTGACACCGCTAGGGAGGGGTCAGTGGATAAGCTTGTGGATAGGTTACCCGAATGGGATGTGGATATGGATGCATTGGGTGGATGGGGGCGGGATGTTGTGAAGGTAAATCGTCAAGGCTGGGTGGAGTCATGCCTAGCTCGGTGTATAGCCAGTCAATCTGGACAAATGTTGCAGACAGTTGGCTGAGCCGTTTTGTCTGGAGATCAAAGTTGAAATGAGCGATCAACTTGGAGGAAGAAAAAAATGCTTCATACCACTTCAAGTTCTCAAGTTTTGAAAAACGCTCTGGTGTGACATCTCGATGCGCTTTGGAATCCAGGGAACTGGCTCTTGCGCAGGGATAACTGGGGAATATCGGGACTAAGAAAAGTAGTGTATACAACATGACGTTAGTTAGGTAGAATATAATGTACTCACTTCGAGTCAGTGCGTGCGTAAAGCGAACACTGAGAAGTATGCGATGGTCGGTGTGGATCCAGCCTCGCGTACCGGTTGATAGTCCAATACTGGCGCCATTCGCTGGGGTTGGTTCAACAATATCATGCTGATAGAAGTCTGCCCCTGGTGTCCGTGCTAAAGCATTCAGTGGTAAACGGTTCGTAATGGTTGTAAGTGCTCTAGCTTGGTAAAATACAGCTTGAACGATATTAGGGGCTAACTGATTGAGGTTACAGTTCGCTGCAATTTCTCCTGATATTCAATACCATTGCATTTTTTTTTGTCAATTTGGTGTCTGGGGCAGAGCCCCATGCTGGACCTAACGTTGTGACTAGTTACCACCGGGGCCCCCTTGGGCCTCCCGCTTCTAGACCTCCCTGTCCTGGCCTGCCTTTTGCATCGGTAGCGGCTCAGCCTCTTTGGAAGAACGAGTTCCTTCTTTAGCTCGCCTACGCTGCTTCCTGTGGCCTTGATTGCCGCCGAGGGCTGTTGAATATCGAATGCATTCGGATTCGGGCGCATCCCAAACCATGTCACCTCCCTTTACCAATCACCAACACTAGAGCGTCCTCGTTTGACTTCACTCCTATGTGATTTCTGACTGCGTGAACGCGCTTTGTCCGCCTTGATCAATCTGCGAACTTTGTCTTTCTGGGCGTCCGATGGGTCATTCTTGATCGAAGCTGATGCAGCTGCGTGAACGATGGCATGTAGCTGGTAAACGTCAAGATTCTGGTTATAAGCAGATGGCAATATATTCACTTTTTGCAAGCAGTCCTCGACGTTTTGCGCTTGTGAGCGCTGGGCGGAGGACGTAATCAGGATGGAATGGGATGACTTTATGTAGTGGGGCTGTATGATTTCACTGGACTGTTTAGGATACGCCGCGTCGGTTATGACGCACATTTCTTTGGAGGTCAGATGTGGCCCATGCTGGTATCCAAGAGGCGTCAACGGGACACCTAAGCGTCGCTTTGGTGTTCAGCTTGTTGACGTTCTTTGCAAAGACGATGAGACGAACAAGTGGTCAGGAACTCGTCGCCTGTTTACCGTATCACTCACCTGGCCGCCTGGTCCAGAGCTCCTCGAGAATATAAGCTCGATGTAGGATTTTGGAATCGACAGTTTCGCAAAAGTTGATATCCATGACCGTGCCTGTGTTGTTTCTTCGGGGGTCGTTATGTTAGCCAGGTGTGGAGGGCGGGGAATTGCAGGTGCTACTGCAAATGCTGGCGACGATACTCGAAAGGCACGTATATATAGTTGCGGTACGGTCTGGCTGGCGTTACATACTGACCGTTTCAACATCGCTCAACGCTCGGACATTCGACAACTGGCCTGCTCGACGCTGTATTCGATGATGGTTCAAGAAAAGCTTATGATGTGATTTTACCCACGCTTAGCTCAGGCTAATGGCCAAATCAGCTGTGGATTTCAATGGTACAAACTACAGCATGGTCGACTAGAATGCGCTTAGAGTGTTTGTGATAGATATTTAAATCATTCCACGACGCGCTTAAACTTCAAGAAACAGGGTTCACCAATCGGTCTCGCCTATTCAAACATTATTAGACCATTTCCTAAGATGGACAAGGGAAAGATTTACCGAGTGAAGGTCATTGTAATTTGGCTTTGGAATCGATTGGGGATAATTCCCTGACTTGTCAACAATGTCATAGGTAAACCCTCCAACGAAGAGCGCAACGATGATTTTCATCTCCAACTTGGCCGTCTTCATCCCAGGACACGGATGACGTCCTGCACAGGTCATACGTCAAGATGATTCCCGTTAACTCGGATAAAGAAATAACCCACCAGCGCCCCAGGCAAGGAACGTGTACTTCTCGTTCCTGCCCTCATCCTTGCCCGGCATGAAACGCTCAGGATCGAAGACAGTGGGCCTTGTGTATATCTTGGGGTTGAGATGCACATCTTGGGTAGGATATGCAATAAAATCCCCCGTTGAGATCGTGGCACTCGCGAGGTCCATGTCGGCTTGGACATTGCGTCGCAAAGCCGTGCCATTCAAGGTCACACGCAAAGTCTCCCGGATGATCAGCTCCATTACTGGCATCTCTTCTTCCCATACTCTCGGCGGAATCGCAGAGAGCCGCTTGTGCAAAGGCTCGGACGACGTTGTGTCGGTATACTTTAAAATGAGCGCTGCAACTTCAGCCTTAACCTTCTCCTTCCATTCATGGTTGCAAGCGAGGTAAACGAGTATCCAGCAAGCTGCACTTTCATCAGAACTCAAGTGCTGCTATTTGGAGTCGAACGTGACTCACAGCTCATCCCAGTGTTGATGATTCCTGCGAAGAGAATACCCATGACAGTCTAACCAAGATTCAGCAGTTTTGAGGCCTTGGTGGATGCAGCGACTTACAGAAACAATCTCCTCATTTGACAACCCCTTCCCAATCATGACATCGATAGCATCGTGCGACGGTTCTACCGCATCTTTTCGCTTCTTGATGACGTCGGAAATCAGCATGAATAATTCCATCGTCGCAGCTTGTTTATCCTTTTTTTCACGACTCGGAAGCCAGGGAAATAGGAGGGACTTTGGTGTAGCACTTTTTTCTATGCGCCAGTACAGTTTCTGTAATTTTACGATTGCATCGAGGTCGTTGGAAAGCTCTGCACACGTGGAGAAGCGAACGGTCATTTGGAAAACAAGCTGCGTAAGATGTGTAAGCCAATAACACATCGTAGAGGTGGCTGAAGATTCACATCATTTATGCTTTTGAACGGATCGATTGTTCCTTCGTGGCCCCAAGCTTCCATTCGTCGGTTGATATCATCGAACAAGGTCGGCAAAACTTGGTACGAGGAAAAGTCAGTACATGTCGGGGCCGATATATTCTGAATTGGCACTTACCATTGGTCAGCCGTTCCGGGCTTAGCAAAGTTGTCAAAATTTTAATAAACCAAGAGATATTTTCCAAGTTGTCATGCGAAACATCGATGTCCTGGACTTGGGGGGCCTAGACTCCATTGTCAGACGTATCAAACGCTAGGGTTTCTGAAGGCTTACCCCACCCATGAGGATTTTGTAGCCTTCAAGGAAATTGAGTGTCTTGCTGTCGAAGAAGGCCTTCCGTGCTTCTTCGCCACGAACCGCGACAACTGTGTGCTGAACGGGGGGTTTCCATCAACGATTGAGGCCAATTGATCTGAACATGGCTTACCTGCATTACTTTGAACCGAAAGAAGTTCCCTGAGGATTTTGAGAAGTTGGAGCGCATAAAATCATATCGCTTGGTCAAGAACTGCCACGCAGATACAAGCGAGAGGCCTCTGAGATTCTTAACCCCTCCTTTGCGGCTGGGAAAGAGGATAGCATAGATTATGACACAAAGGATCGAGACCACGGTGGTTTCTATCATCGGAACATTGTGGGATGCTGCGGCGTGCCCCCATAGCTTTGAAAATGAGAGGGAAGTCGCGTTGTTCATTGAATCCTTGTGAGGCAGGGTTTTCATTAATCGCAACAAGAGACATGCCTTTTGTACTTCAAACTGCAGTCAGGTTCATGGGTGCACCTCAACCATCGTGGTGCGGCCCTGGAAACGGTGGTATAAAGCCTTAAAACCCCGCGATCGTCGGTGGACAGGGGATCTGCGCCAAATTATGCGTAGCCTGATGATCGCGTTACGGCCTGAAGCGCAGATCGATTAGGGTTAAGAGACCCACAAAGGCTTGGTGTATGCCACACTCTTCGTGACTTTGTCCTCCGTGGCCTCCGTTTCCAAAACGGCATTCGTAGATAGTTGTCATGCAGTGTGACTAAGGCGCTGAAATCATGATGGCCAGCGTGTGTCAGAAACACTACATTGTATTTACCCTGAGCCTCGCCTTGGCCAACAGCCAGTTCTCACCAACCTTGGATTTAAATGTTTCATGAACGTCCACCCTTTCTCACCATCACCGTTCAAACGTTCTATTGGCGCTGATACGGCCCAAAACTTGGAAGTCGCATGATTTTGACAAGGGTGCCGCTTACTCCTGAGGATGAGAATATGCTTGGCAAGGCGACACGCCAGTGTCGTCAGGAGAAAAAGTAGAAAGAGACAGGGTCGACTCATCTGATGAGATCACAGGATGTCACGAAGTAATGATAAGATAAGGTGCTGGCACAGACACTCCCATATAATCGCACCTGATTGCAGGCACACCCACAACTTCTGCGTCGAACAGCCGAAAAGAGTCATATTTGATCAATAACCCGGCAACGACAACATTCAGTTGGTAGGACAATATCTATGTGCGTGGGTTGCTTCAAGAACGACACCGTATCCTCCTCTTTGTCACCTGACGGTCGATGGTAGTTACGAGCTTAGCGTGGTCAGCTGTATCTGGCAGCTTGAAAAGTAAGTCTTTAGGTTAGCTAAGATCGCTATCATTTGGAGCAGCTTTGAGGGGCACCCCTCGATATATCTCTTGTTGCTCTAAAGGCTGAATACCAAGCATCAGAAAGGACATGCTGGTCGCTCAGAGGTTTTCATGACGTTGCTTGCTTTTATTTGAACATCATTATGTGGCTCACTGGCACTAACTCGGAGCCCAAAACATTCACAGCTCTAGCTTCTAGCTGTACTTAGCTTAGGTGAAGCCCTTCACAGATGGTTCCTCAAAATACCTATAATACCCCTCAAGATACTAGTCTCTTCCATTCCGCCACCATCTGATATCTAATCGTTACGTGTAAGATAAGCAACTCGAAAGCAAAATCTAGACTTACGTCTCCTTCAGGTAGCCCCAGCCGCAGTTTCTAGCACTCGCCTCCAGCCTTCCTTGTGATCCAAGGTCCGGTATAATGCTGTGAGCTCCGAAGGCATTCCATCGCCATTCGAGGCGATTTTTCCATCATGACTTGACCTGCGTTCTCTCCATGATCTCTGAGCCTTCACATGGATCTTCCTTAAATCTAATCCCAAAAGCAAAAGTTCTTGTTGAGATATTGCGAACGTTCTAAAATCGTGCAGAAGACTTCCGGCGTTCAAAATTGGCCCATCCTACTTTTCGACGCACATTGTCTAAATGGGTCGTAAAGTTCTCTCCGTCGTTCCACCCTCCTGGGCCGTTCCCAGAGGATATCGAATATTGAAGATTCTCTGGAACTATGAATTACCCTCCTGGATGCATCTTCGTTAATAGACGCCAACTCAGCCACCCCCCATAACGATTCTTCTGTTTCTGTTCGTTCCCTTGCTTGCATCAAGCTAACCTGCTTTCTACACTCTATACAAGCCACTTCCTTCTATGCATTGGAGTATCCCTTATGACTTGTCATTCTAGACGCGCTGAGGATCCGAGTTTCCTTGTATCCGGGTGGCCGCATGGCATGTATGGAGCTTCATTGGAGTCTGAGTCTTGGGGGTTGCGTCACAAGGTCGTCCCATCCCCTCACCTTTACCCAACTTGCGTCGCCCCTTTATTTGCGCCACCTCCTCAACTACCTGTGAATTCATTCATTTCAAGCCGCACCATGGTGGGGTGGAGGCCATTCATTCGAAGAGGGATTATCCTTTGATTAGCTTTTCATTTATTGGCAGGCAACAACTCAAGCCCGGGCAACATTTTCTTTATCCGCTGTGACTCCATACTGCCGTGATCCCTCAATTGTTCCCTGAATCCCTGGTGTGGCTTGTGACAATGAAATGCCTGTGAGTCGTTGGTAACCATGTTACTAATAACTTCCATCAAACAAGGCATATGGGCAAGGTGAGTATGCTGTCAACAATACGGAGATTGAGCAGGTGTGTGAGCGAGAACTCATGGTAAAAATAACTGAGGCGTGCCCCTCGGTCATGGTTGAGGAGCCTCGAGAAAGACTCAATTTGCAATGGCGGTTGGTCGACAGTCGGGTCGGCATTCCACCGTGACAGAAATGGTTGTCATTGGAGTGCATGGAAAAAAAGACTGGTCATTTCGAAAGCTCGAAATTGTTCATCGAAAAGCTGTCAGTGCAATCCGGCTGGCGAAGCCCCGTATAGTGTAATTTATCGCACGGACTGTGATGATGTGAAGGACGTGCTCGGTGCGCTGTTGTTTGGCCATTGATAACCAGGGCCCGTAGAAGCTACTGATCTGCTTTTTGAGCATAAGAACGCTCGCCACCAAATATAACCAAAGGGTTATAAAAGTTTCTTTCGAAGGTTCAAGTTGAACCATTATTGCCACCCACCCCTCCTTCTATTTCATCGCCCCTGCCTTATAACCCATAGTCATCCATCCTATCCCTCTGGGATTGTCACTCATTTGTATCCTCACCCTCTCTTGAAATCGAAACGATCATGAAGCCTAATTTCATAATTTCAACCCTGACGGCCTTGGCAGCGTCGGCAAATGCCTATTGGCTTATGGGCATCGGTGCGGGCGCTTGTTGCTTGACAATTCCATTTCTGACACTCATTGCACGGTGTAGAGAATTTCATAACAACGGAACGGCTTGACCCAATTGTCAATCCCGGTCAAGTCTCTGGGCATGTTCACTCTGGTAAGCCCGATTACAACTTCGCCCAGTGGTAGAGCATTGTTAACAGCTTGAACAAACAGTTTTCGGAGGCTCCGGTTTTTCCAAGGATCTCACAACTGAAAAATTAAGACAGAGTCAATGCTCCTCTGTCCCTATTCCACAGGATAAATCCGCCTATTGGTTCCCTGTACGTGAAATGCAATGTTCCTGATCGTATCAACCTGTCACTCATCAGTTTCTGATCGATCCAGCATCTATATTTCCAGTAAGTAAACTGCATGTGCACAATTCTCACATCTCTGAAAGTCGAATCTTAGATGGAAGAACGGAAGCTTCACGAGTCTGGATGGTGGTGCAGTCGTGTATGTAAATCTTCCTCTCATTTGGTTGCTTGACTCAACATGCCATATTCTGCACAGTTGTAAGATCTTGTGTCGCACTCAAGGCCAACTTAATGAGCTGACACACGGCTAGATTACTTGTTTGGCAGTAATCCCGGTGATCCCAAAACGACGGCTTTCCCGGATGATGTGAGTTTGGTGTACCGATGCAATTCAACACCCCATTGATCTCGTCATCTCGCAGTTCCGCATGCTTAGTGGTACGCTTTTGTGCCAGAAATTCTGTGGATGACCTGATTAATTCGAAGTATAGGTAACCCACTTTTGAGGACATATGACCCTAACAGCTCTGCACAAAAAGCCGTCACTTTCCTATGCTTGGATTTCAACGGTGTGAGCAAGACGTACAACAGGCTTCCGCCCACAACATGCGCCTCTGGAATTCGTGCCCAAATTGTATGTGGACTATTTGATCCAATTATCACGCTCACGTTGACCTCACAATAGAACTTCCCTAGTTGCTGGGATGGCAAGGTACGCCCAAACCTGTAATTGATTGGATTTACTAACTCTCTGAACAAGAACCTGGATTCTTCCGACCACAAATCGCATGTTGCTTTCCCATCGGGTGGACCTGACTCTGGGACTTGTAATGACCCAAAATTCCCTGTCACTCTGCCGCGTATCTTCATCGAGGTAGGTTCAAAGCGATGTTTTGGTTGAAGATTGGATGCTCACACAGGCTAAACAGGTTTACTGGGCTTCAAACAACTTTGATTCCGTTCGTTCGCAAGCTATGAATTCTACCCAACCATTTGTGTGAGTAGAAATATTTTCAGTCTATGCCTTGGTTATAATCTCTGGCTACAGGTATTCGTTCGGTGATCCCACAGGCTATGGGTACCATGCAGGTGTGCCTTACATGAGCTAAACTATTGATATTTTATTCACAATGACCTACTCTATGACAGATTATTACAATGGATGGGATAAAGGAGTACTGCAGAAGGCCGTGAATGAGTGCAACTGCAATATCTATGGAGACGTAAGCCTTTCTCGACAACCACTCCGACATCATCCCTAATTATGATATACAGCCCACTTGTTGCGTTCAGAAGGGGATCTTCAACATGAACCAAGGCAAGAACTGTAGGATTACAAGGGAGGTGGACGAAATCAGTACGCTTCTTTTATCGAGCATCAGGATCTGTCAAACTTACTTCTTCCTTGTCACAGCAACTGGCACACTTCCCAAGCTCCCCGGAAATAACCCCGTGCAACCCGAGGGTCAAACAGCCCACATGTTCCCAGATACCTCGCCCCCCAACTTTGTCGCTCCTGTTTATGCGTATACTGGAAATAGTCCGACTGCTACCGGATCTGTTGTGCGAGGAGCCTCGACAGCTGCACCTGCCTCTCCGACCAACTCAGTGCACCCCTTTTCCAGTGCAGCCGCTGCTTCATCTTCGCCCGCGGTCCGTGTTCCTGTCATTGGTTCTAGTAGCTCTAGCTATAACCTATATCCTTCGATTTACTCGGAGCATCCTCATTCCACTGCAGTTCCCCCTTCAGATTCGCCCACAGTCCATGTTCCTGTTGTTGGTTCCAGCAGCTCTATCTATTACCAGAATCCTTCATCTGTCGAACGCCAAGCGCCAACTGCGGCGCCATATACAAGTCCATCCGACGAACATACAGATGGCCCAGATCAACAGGCCCCACCTGTCACAGAAAGTCCTGCACATGGGCCCCATCCTACAAGTGTGGCTTTTGGTAACTCTGAGGCTGCATCGTCGACACATCCCCAGGCATCTACTGCCACTCGAGCGCCAGAACATGAGCAGTCCGCGACTGCACCCTGCGAGACGTCTGCTGAGGACCGCACTCATACACTGGTGTCATCCCCTGATCGTCAGCAGGTTCCCACTACCAGCCCATCCGCCGTCCGCCCAACTTCAACTATTACCCTTACTATGACTGTCAGTATACCTACCTCCAGCTTGCCTGCGATGGCCAGCTCACCTACGGCTGTTAGCGTGCCTGTCGTCAGCATACCTGTGACAGTCAGCGTACCTTCAACCGTCAGCCCACCCGTGCCAGAGACCACCATGCAGTCAAAGGGGCAAACCGCGACCCCAATATATGGAACGTCACCCATCACGACTAGTGCAGCGGACGGGGGAACGATAATCTCAGGTATCTCTGCAGCCGCACCTACCGCAACAGGAGACGAGTCAGCTTCAACTCCATGCGCCACTCAGATCGTGGCCACCTCTGCCCAAGAGCAAGCGCCTGACACCACCCCTTGCGATACTCCGGCAGCAGCGACAACGACTGCGGCGGCTGATGAAGTAGCATCTACACCCTGCGCCACAGCCGTCGCTGCTACAACCCAAGCCGCAGGTCAGGCTGGCACTGTCGCAGGTGATGAAACGGCTCCTATTGCGGTGGCTTCTGCGGCAGCGCAAACTACCACCCCTTGTGCTACCGATGTTGCAGCTACCACATCAGCAACTGACGAAGCAGCCTCGGCACCATTAAGTTCGCCTGTTCCCGTAACAACCATTTCTCCATATCCTACCACGACGGCCGCAGCTGATGAGGTGTCCTCAACACCATGCACAACATCGTCGCTTTGGGGCGTGCCTGCAGCTGGGTCTGCTGGCATCATCGCAGACGTGCCCTCACCAATTGCCATTGTTGTTGCCTCATCTGCGGTTGCACAGCAGCCGTCACCACCAAGCGTTGCGTCACCCACCAAAGCACCATCCCAGGGTCAAAACCCCTCATCTGTACGGACCTGCAAAGCCAGGCCCACGAACTATTATGGCAAGCGCGCGACGATGCCCTCACGCGTTCATCGACACAAGACCTTCGACCACCGCAACCGCATAGATAGATTCTAAGCGGCTGCGCATGTTCAGCCCATTTCCCACTTTCTCTCCTCTTTCTCAGCAGGCCCTACTAGGATGTTGTATTTGGCGGATTACTCGTGCTTCTCCCTCTATCTTATACCCCTCTTGAACTATGACTTCGGGAGCGCTACTGATCTTCACCGTTATCACTGCTGTGCTAGGTAGATAACGCTGGTTATAAAGTATGTATGTATCCAGATGTACCAGATATTGAGCGCTTGATGTAAAACACGCTGAATTGATTAAAGGAAATATATCCATTTGGAAATGTATATGATGTGCATGAGTAATCTGGGCGGGGGAAGACTTGGTGCTGGACGACATAGCCAAATACTTTATCCCAAAATTCATCCTCGATCCACTATCAATTCATGTATCCATGCCTTCAAATGGGAGAAATTCTCGACCTTATTCTTGAAGAGGTATAACAGAACAATCGAGCAACACCTCCATCTTTGCTCTGGCATGCCACGCTTTTAAGATACCAGGTGTAAATGAACTTATCACTGGTACCTGTCGCAGACCTGTAATCTCAAGGCGGCGAATCTTACTAACTGTCCAGTGTCGTCTATAATCCACGTTTTTGAAGTAATAAGAAGAAAAGAGGGTGAAAATATCTCAGCAAACGCCACAGAACCCAGAGAGCTGCTGACCGGGCAAGATCTTGGTCACTACGCAGCGTTTGTCAGGCGGATCGGCGACGATATCCTCACATAATATCGCAGTTCGGACGACGGGGGGGGTGAATGAGGAGATGATGATATTCGATATTCAAAACCCCGCGCTGTACCGAGTCTTCTCAGCGCGCAATACCAATCCCTGGGCTTCCCTCAGAAAGGCACTAGCGAATAGCTCATGCATTGGAGTATGCTGCCACATAGCCTCACTCTAAACATCAAAGGATTCTCGGTATGCATCAACGACGGAGACTAGCTAACGACATCGTCTCTTGCTTCGACATAATCTAAAGGCACCCAAAGAGCTGAAATTATTCGAACTGTACGATTTTTCCGACTTTGATGACGACCTGTACGGGTTCGACAAAGCGTTCCTTCATACATTTTGTCAGCTGGATGCTCTTGAAGAGTTTCGGGCTGCGTTGCACTATCAGCCGCCACGATGAACCACGTCATGAACATCTCGACCATCCGCTCACTCAATATCTGCTTGATTTCCCACTCTTTTTCAATAGCTTGCGCAAACCAGATCATCTTGGTATGTTGTCGAAGTTGTATCTGCAGAGGACCTTGTCTCCCTCTGATCAGTCAGATTTGTTGAATCCTTCAACCTCTCTAGACCTGAGGCGTTGAAAGTGGCTGCCTTGGATATGGTCATTGCATTGGAGGCTGGTCGAGGAAGACATGGAGAAAATGACCCGTGCACTGAGTACCATTGGTAGTTCTCGAGTGAATGAAGCGGAGATAAGGAATTTGAAATAAGAACGTGGTGATCTGATTCAGAGGCAAGCACAGCCACAGCCGCAGAACAATCGGCCCCGCAGCCATTATGGAAAGTTTATAAAATGCAGTGGGTCGACTGACTTGACTCAAAGTGCCTTATTACAGGACCACAATGACATCCACCATCTCCGTATTAGCATCTGACCACCCTATAAAGTCAGTTACCGTCTTTAAGTCGGCAAAAGCGGAGGTTGTTCGCACCTTTGCACTCGATCTCAAGGTACGCCAAATTCATGGACAGGTATTATACATTCGCGTTTCTAACTCTGGTCGTAGAAAGGGCAGAATAAGATCGAAATACGTGGCCTTCCAAGTACCATTGATACTCAGGCAATTCGCGTGTCTGGTCTTGGAGCTGCGCGTCTCTTTGATGTCGTTTGCACACTTGGAACGGATAATGCGGCGTCCTACAAAGCTGACAGTTCTGCTGAGATTGTCCGCACCTTGCGAGTGCGGAAAGATACTCTCGAGAGCGAGAAGCGCGTTCGTGATCACGAAGCCGAACTCCTTGTCTCCTATGGAAAGTCTTTGAAGGGGGAATTCATCAGTCCAACACAGATGTCCCAGTTTTTGGAGACATTCTTGGAACAAGGGAAGAAGAATTCGGAGGTGGTGAGTGCTCTATGTTATGCTCTCAATGATGTCAGCTTACTGGTGCTTGCCTTAGCTCGCTACCCTAAACGAAGAGATTATCCGTATCGACCGCCAAATTGAGGCTGAAATACAAAAAACCGCTTCGAAGAAAGGGAAAGCGCAAGGAGAAGTCACAATCATTATTGGTGCCGATGAAAGTGAAAGAGTCACGTTGAAATTAACCTACAGTGAGTCTTGTCTCTGCATTTACACCCTGCGTATTTATCACCCATTTGCAGTCGTCGGCGGTGCTCATTGGAAGCCTACTTATGAGCTCCACGCAACCACTGAGAATGGAAAACCCTCTTCGTCAGTAACTCTGCACTACCGCGCACAAGTCGCCCAATCCACGGGTGAAGACTGGAACAACACGAGCCTCACCCTCAGTACTGTATCTTCTGATACTGTAGCCAAGCAAATCCCGGAGTTGGCGCCTGTTAAAATTCGACCCCATTTCGGCGCCTTTCGTAACAAGGGCCCAAGCACATTCACGAGTAACGTTACCCCTGGTGGTTTGTTCGGCCCCTCCAACCGGACTGCCCAACCTACCCAAGTTCTATTCGGTCAGTCGACTGGATATGCAGGGGCAAGGGCAGGGGCAGAGGACGATGTTAGTCTGGGTTTGGGGGCACTGGCTCGCTCCGCCCCCGCTCCACAATTCATGTTGTTTGGACCGACTGCGCCCCCAGCTCCGCCACCACCTCCGCCTGTACCACCTACTGAGGATTGGGCTGCAGACCAGTTCGAAGAGATCGATGCCCCAACAGCCATTGCGGAGCCCACGACCGTCGTTACGGAAACACCTATGGCGATTTCGTTTTCAGTCCACGGGGAGTCGACCATTCCTTCGGATGGTGTTATGCACCGCGTATCAGTCGCTGTGCTGCCGTTTGAGGCCGAAATATCCTATGTGAGCATTCCAAGGATAGATCCTCAAGTATACCTACAGGTAAGTGCCATTAATCTACTCGACTAGCAATGAATTAATGTTTCGGTGCTAGTGCCAAGTCAAGAACAGCAGCGATTATAGGCTACTTCCTGGTCCCGTCAGTGTCATCCTTGATGACAGCTATGTGTCGAAGACCGTCATTAACGTATGTACCGTCTATTCCCTACGTTATTCATGTTTCTAACTATCCACAGGAGGTCAATACTGGCGACAATTTCATGTGTACATTGGGCAGCGATGCCTCCTCAAAGGTGACCTACTCTCGTACCTCCAAGACGGTCAGAGCCGCTGGCGGAACTTTCTCGGAGGTGATCAACACCACCACCTATCTCATTCGGGTTACTATCCATAACAAACACCAGTTCCCGCTCTCCGATCTTATTGTGCGCGACGTGATCCCCACTTGCGATGACAGACGCGTCAAGGTGATCCTGCGCAAGCCCGCGGTGCTCGCGGATGCCAAAGACGGAGAATTCGCCGATGTGAGAGCCAGTCATGGGGAGCCCAAGACCGACGGGCTGAAGGTGGGCTGGGAAAAACTTGTGGAAGGCAAGGGCGGCGAGAAGGAGGGCAAATTTGAGTGGCAATGGAAAGTGGATGCGGGCGCGAAGGTTGCTTTTGAGGCTGAATGGGACGTGAAGGCCCCAGCCGATATCACTTGGGTTGAATCCCCTCACCTGTAATATGTAGTTCGAAATTTTGTAGTCCACAATTTGTACTAATAGGTGTCAAGAATTCAGGAAGCACCTCAATATCTGATTTACCAGAATATGATCTGCAGCATACAACTTGGATGGTTATAAGCGTTACAGGCTACAAAACACGGGCAAACGAGAATTGGCAGATTTCCAGGCTCGGCTCACTCGTGCGAAGTCATCTCAACGCTAAGCACTGAGCGCTAAGCAGCCATGCATCCTTGCCTTCGCATCGAAGAAATTCTCGATCTGATCTTTGAGGAGATTTACCATTCAGACCTGGACAAGAATACCCTTGTCGCCTCGGCCAGGACATGTCGCACCTTCGAGATTCCCGCTCTCAGAACTCTATGGCAATCTCTGAGAGATTTCAAACCGCTGTTTCTTGCAATGCCTCCAAATGCATGGACCATACATGGTACGGAGCTGGTGAGTCCCATTTGAATTAGCCTCAAGTTGCGATATATCATCTGCTGCAGACTTCGACAAGGGTCCTGGTGCCTGAAGACTGGGTTAGATTTGATCGCTACGCTGCCTTTGTCAAGACAATCGGTTGCAACCTCGGCGAAAATGTTGCTTGTGACAATAGAAATTTGAACAGGGCCCTAATAGGGTTGGATACTGGTCCTCCTCTCTATCAAGCCTTCTGTATGCGTAACGCTGGCGCCAATCCATTTACCGCTCTGCAGGAGGTTTCAGCGGAAAGCCCATGCCTGGATTATTGGAAAATGTTGCAGCGTATCCTTGCCCCGAACTTGCGCGCATTATCGCTGCAAGTCACAGAATATGCTCTGGCTGAACACGTCTTGTCTTGCTTGGCAATTGTGTCATCAGCACCCAACTATCACCTGAAGGCGTTGGAAATCTGTGATTTCAGTGCCATGGATAGTCTGGATACAATATCTGATGGTCCATTCCTCCGCGCGGCACATCGCTTGCACTCTCTTGAGAAATTTACTTGTTGGACTACCTTATCCCACGATGCCTTTAACCACTTCATGAATCTGCCAAGCATTCACTCTCTCGAAATCAGTGTTGCTTTTCCCATCACCTTCAGCACCCCCAAACCCACCCACCTTAGTCTCTTGACAGATCTTAACCTCCACATACAAGGTCACGGTCGTCGCTCTTCCTGCCTAGGCGAATTTATTGAATTTTTCAACCTATGCAGCCTCAAGGCGTTCCTTATCTCTACAGAAGACTCTCCATTTTCCCTTCCAGAGCTGCAATATCTATGTACGACACTTGACCGGGTCTCTGCAGCCACAAGTCTGACAAGATTCGCCATTTCGTCCATGGTAAATTCTGATGACATTCCAGCGGTGACACCCACGATCTTAGAACCACTCCTCCACCATTCCAGTATGACATCAGTCGAGTTCTTGCAACACGAATTAGATGTTGATGATACAGATATCTTGAAAATAGCCAAGTCTTGGCCATGTCTGGAATCATTCAAGTATGGTGATAATGGGAGTGAGGGCAAAGCTCAATCTCGGCTCACGCTACGCGGGCTCTTATCCCTTGCGCAGACCTGCCGGCATCTCAAGGACCTCAGGATCAGGATCCATGCAGTATTTTACCCTCCATTAACGGAGCTGGAACTTTCGCAGTTGTTGCCGCAAACTAATTTGGTGTACCTCGATTTGGGGATATCGTCGTTCGGGGATGATCCTGCGGAGGTCGCCAATTTCATCTCCACCATGCTTCCTTCCTTACAGTCGATGTTCTGGGATGAGCCACCGCCATTGCATATCAATAATGAAATACAGTGGGATGATGTGGATTCCGCCTTACAGGCTGTGGGTATTTTTATGGACTACTCTCCATAGAACTGCTGATACATGAGGTGGAACCGTCATCAGCAGCCACCAGGTCGCCAGCGCGTTGGTACGGATGTAGCATCACACTATTACCATGCTACCCTTGATTTGGTGTCTTGTAACTTAGGTATCGGAATATTAACCCGAAATGTTTGACGTATTATCACAGATACTGAATGTGGCTATCGCTGGGACGCGTGGCAGATCAGCATGTGCAGGATCTTTCTACCACCACTGCCAGGTTCAGAGCAGGGTTCTTGTATACCGAAGCTACTAGTTATTGATGAGAGTTCGCAACTTCGCACGGGGATGTGACTCAACATGCTTGCCACTCTGCCTTTGCCGCTGTCTACGCCATTGGCCTTGTTCTCGATTACTACGTTGGCTTGGTATTGCATAATTATCAACAATGCAATCTATCGATAAAAGTCTGATTACCAGGAGGTTCTGTGTCACATCGGGGAGAACCACGTACTAGTAGTATCCACCAGCCTAAGGATCACAACAACATTGAGCAAAATCCAAGTCATACCCGCCTCATGGTGCCCTGTGGTGGGATAGATCCCATACATGAGGTCGAACGACGACGGCGCCTTCCAGTTTCTTGAACTCCGTGCGGAAAATCGCGCTGCCTTGGGATGCGAATCGTTACGTCTGTTTTGGAGCGTGCCCTTCAAGCTTCAAGCTTCAAGTTCCAAGCCTGAGTCACCAGTACACATGCCCTTCTCAACAGGACTACTAATATCTCTAGGACCCTCATTGCGTCCGACCTGCCAACGCTCCTCAATAGGTACCCCTGCATGTGAAATGGACCAGAAAAGGCTTCCTTGGCTCACCAATCCCAGCTCAACGACCCTTATAAACCCTTGGCTTGACTATCCCCCTCCTCAAGCACCGTATATACATTCCTGCGAGAGAAAATGGTTTCTCTGCAACAGTTCCCAATATCCCTTCAGGAGAGACGGCAGTAGAGTCTATTTCTACGAGATCCACGGGTATGGGCCACCGCGCAACGATGTTGGGTTTGTTGGCGACATTTATTTGGACCTGACGCCCTTTCCTTACCTTGTGTATGTGCGACACCGCACGAGATGGGCGTGTTGGAATCGGGACTCGGAGAACCCCACGAGGCGGTCTTTTGAGTTGGTCCGCCATCCTATCTTTGAGACGAGCAGATTCCTCTGGGGATCTGTCCAACGCGGTCTTACTTGGTTTTCGCAGAACGCTATATACAACCGTGGAATGCATCTTTTGGAACAGGTGGACATCGAAGGTACTGTAGAAAGCATTCTTGCTTCACGTCGGTCTCAGGTTGGGACAAAGGTGGGACTCACGCGAGAAAATATGTGGAGGAGATCACAGGAAATTGAAAGGCGACATCAGGAAAGACTAAGCTGTAAGGTGTTCATAAAATACGCCTACCGCCTTCTCTCGCAGTCCTACTAATATGGCTTCAGATGATCGTCGACGAGAACAACAAAGGCAAAAGCGACAGAGCGCCCGCGAAGTTCTACGAGGACTGCGCCAGCCTTTGGCCGACGTTTCATTTCTATATATCCAAAGCCCAATCAGAGCACGGGAGGAACCACGCCCTGTCACATCCGCAGACTCAATGCTACTTCAGGGTAGTCCAAATGAGAACGGTGTCACAGCCACGAGTGCAAACAGAGCACCGGGGGATCCACGCCCAGTGGGACCCATATCTACGCACCCAACCGTGGCGCTGCTTCTGGGCACTCCAAACAAGAACGATACCACCGAAATTGCGACCAGAGCACAGCAGGATCCACACCCCGTGAAACACACATCCTCAGGCTCAACGCTGCTTCTGGGCAGTCCAGACGAGAACGATACCAAAGCCGAACTTGCGACCGTGACGGCCTTGCATCGGGAACTTGAGACTGGTGAGGATATTTATCTGCTTGCGCGAAGTATCACTCTAATAATTATAATTTGTCCTAAAGTACGAAGCGAGAACCAATCTCTCAATGTCAAGCTTGCCAAAGCATACGGTGCTAGTATGCGGCTTGAAATCGACTTATTGGAACTGCGAGACGATATCCGCAACTTACAAGCTCGTCCCCCTTCAGTGTTGCCAGTGAAACTTGTGCCAAGTATTTTAGTTTTTGCTGGCGAATTGTGATAGGTGTTTTTGGACATTTTGCTTGTCAGATATTTAGGACTTTCCAGATTATTGACTGTACAAAACTTCGAACCACTGTTATTGAAATCATGTGTCTCGTGTGCCAGCGTTGCAGTTTTTGCATATCACTATATTCCTGAAAAGCAATCTGGCTTTTGTCAGCATCAGTCGTGGCATACGGAGGGAGGGATATAAGAACTGCCAGTCGAGATATTCAAGTTACCAGTGACCCAACCGTTTAGAGTCATGATTGAGTTGCTTGTGTTGTCATCAACAAATCCAATCCACGTCGTTCGACTGTGCTTATATACAGAGCCCTTATGTGGAGGTCGACATTACCCGGGCTCTTGGGAGGGGTTCTTCTACCATCGACTTCTTCGGCACACAAGGTGGGCCAAACCGATGAAGCATCCCAATGCTTGACACCGCAGGTGAACTGAATGGCGATTTCTAGTTCATCCCCACCTCTATCCATCTGTTTACCCAGCTTATGATGGTCGAGTATCAGGGGGTAGAAACCCTCATCAAATTTCGCGGCGCAACAAGCATTCTGGGTCAGGGATCATGATTCAGGGCGGGCTTAGTATGATCTGCGGAGCCTGCTTCCGTTCCAGCGCCTTGATAATTAAATGAAACCTAGGTTGAGCGTGGGCTTTAGCGGCTCTCCGGGATACGGTATATTGGGGAACTGGTAGGCTTGGGCTTGCTTCCTGGTGCATGGGCTGTTAAAAGTTGCACGCGCGATTTCCGGCGCATGGTGACACCAAGAGGATACTTATGCGAGGGAGTTAGCGGGGGGCCTATGCGACGCTGAGGATCAGGTCGGTTCGTCAACAACGTCACGCTCTTCCTTTTGATTTCGGCGTTGGGCCTATGTATGATGTGGCCCTTGCGATGTCAAACGCTCCATGGACTCACCCAGAAGAGCTAATTGCGTCACATCGCAAAGCCGTTCGATGGACCCTTTCCTCAAGTACCAGACGTGTACAAAGCATGTTGCCTCCTATGACGAAGTGAGCCCAGTAGCCTTCAAGAGGTGATCCATTTATTCAAGACGCGTGGTGGCCATTGCGTTATTCGATAGAGAGTGACATTACTTCATGGGACGGCTTAGGTTAAAACAGTCTTGGGTAGGTGTGCTAGACTTGCACTTATCACGGTTTGCCCTTGACACTCATACGTAGCGTCACCGTGACCGGCGTTGTGGATACCAAGTAGTCCTTGAATGTACGTTTCGCTGGTGCTGTAGTCTGTAGTCTGTAGTCTGTATCCAAGAGGCCGGGGCCATATGGCCATCATGGTATACATGTAACATCACCGCAGCGTCTGCAATACATTTTTACTTTCAAGATAGATAGGACGGACGATCGAGCTATCGGGTCAATTTGCGAATCTCCCCCTGCAGCTTCGACAACTCCTTTTCAAGCCTCTTGGTTGCATCATGGGCCTTCGCAAGTTTGACGTCTAGAGACCGCTTCTCGCGTCGTTCTTAGATAAGGTAAACTGTGAGACGTGCTTTGAGTACACAAACGGTAACTCACCAATCTCAATCCGGCGTTGAAGCGCTATCACAGTGCGATCGGGTGTACTAGAACATGACTCTGCAGGTACCGGTCTTCCTTGCGTTTGTACGCTTGGGGGGATATTCTCCTCTGCTGTTGTCGGAAGCGATGTTACAAGTGCAGATGTAGACGCTGGTCTCATAGCGCGTGAGTCCCTTTGCGCCCAGCTTGGATTTTGGATGTCGGGCAGAGGCTGACGCGGCCTTCGTAAAGCCTCACTATCAGCGCGCGCTTCCCGCGCACGATCGTCTGGTTTCATATCAGTAAGATCAGGGAACAGGGCGGGAGTCGAAGACACCTTACAGTTTCTCCTCGCCTGGCGTCGTCTCAGCATTTCGCGTTGTCTTCGTTCGGCATGTTGGCGCGAGATGCTTTTTGCCCGCTCCGCAGGATCAGATCGAGACCTGTACGAGGCGAGAAGATTGTCGACCGTTCCCTCAATATCCATCCTTTTATTCGTGATGGCCCCATATCTCCGTCTCATCCAATCTTCGCTAAACCAAGTGAGGCCATGTTTTTCAGCTCCCCATAAGACTCTATTAACGAATATGGGATGGCGTGCTAGCAGAAAAGACCGGATTGTGGGGTTCTCCGGGTTCCAATTCCAACATATCCACATTGTTTCTTGCCGGGAATAGACAAGGTGCGGATATGGCGTTAGGTCCAGATAGATGTCACCAATGAATCCAACGTCGTTGCGCGGCGGCCCATACCCATGAATCTCGTAAAAATAGATTTTATGTCCATCTGTCCTGAAGGGATAGCGAGAGCCGTGAATCTCCCTTGAGAGGAAGCATTTCCTCTCGCAATAATGAAAATATGGAGCTTGAGGTGGAGGGTAGTCAAGCCACGGGTTGGTCTGGTTCATTTGAGGACGTGTATGAAAGATGGAGACCTGGCTGGTTTGGGGGGGATATATACTGGCAAGGCTAAAATAAAATTAGTGATCCGCAGGGTGAATGAACACACGTTCCCATCAAGCTTCAAGAGAACAGACTCATGATACCACCCTATTTGACTCGTTGGAGAGTAATTGGATTGGCAGGATTTACATGAATTATAGCTACTGAGCCAATTGGTGAAGGCTATCCCGTACTTCGCGGAGCTTTAGTTGGAGTCTCATTGTAACGCCGTATGCGTTTGAAAGCTCAACCTCTGTATTGTGTCTTTCTATAATTTCTACAATGAAAGCGTTAGCTGTCAGATCACAGTCTGCATGTCCAAGGAAGTGGCTTCATACCCTTTATAAGTTCCTCTTCCAGTGCTGCAACTTGGTTGGCATTGGATGTGCAGCGCCCTGCAGGTTCATTTGTTAAACGTTTTGGTTTATTGTGGTGCAAATTACCTGGTGAATGCCTAGTTGACTTGGAGACACGAGATGTCGATTTGATCATTGTGGGTGCAGGTTGTTGGCGGTCTGATGGTTAGCAGTTGTTATGGAGGGCGCAACTCATTTAAATCCAATGGGGCTTACAGTGTGTAATGGCTCTACTCCGACGTGTTTTCTCTGTATGTTGCCTCAACATGTTGTCCACTGAGACCTTAATTTTTCGATCCAGCCTCTTGTGAAATTGTGATGCGAGGATGTCCTGTACGAGGGCTTGTGGATTCAGGGGTGTGTTGAACCAGATTCTTTTCTTCTCCAGAGTCCTGGTATTGTACCAATTTAACCCTGGTTGCTGTTTGTTCACCTCGCCCCATAAATGCTTGTCATTGAATATTGGATGGCGGATGCTCATAAACGAGCACTGGTGGTGATTTTCAAAGACCCAGTTCCAGTAGATCCATCCAGTTTCATTACGAGTGTAAATCAGGTAAGGATTGGGGGTTCGGTCCAGGTATATATCTCCTGGGTGACCAATGTCTGCGAGAGGGGGTCCATGGCCATTGGATTTCATGGAAATAAACCCGTACCCCATCTTGGCGGTAAGGATAATTCCACCTGTCTAGGGAATGGCTATGGAAGCATCTTCGAGCGCAATAGTGAAGATATGATGGACTGGGCAGGGGTGTTCGGCAGAGGGTTATGTGCCATGTTCAATGCGCGTGATACACCTAGGTAACCCTCAGGATGTCAAGCTTTAGTCGTACAAGAAATTGGAATTGATAGATAATCTCTTTTCCATGACGATTTTCCATCGTGGATGTAGGTGACAACGAGGTGGAAGCTTTGTGATGGGAGTTTGAATTCGATGAACCTTGTTTTTGCGCGCAACCCTGCCCAGCAATGCAAACTCCGTTCTACTCCCGTTCATCGAAAGCCCTAAAATGTATTCCCCGTCCAGGTTTTCCCTCAGCTCGAGGCTGGGAGTAAACGGGTAACCGGGGAACCACACATAAATTACAGAGATCTTATCGGAGCTTGATAAAAATCAAAGTCGCCTTTGTCCTTCTCCACTACAATGGACGGCAAATCTGCCCTCGAATCCCAGCTTTCCTCGGCACTGGCATCGCGAGATGCACGCTGGATTCGGAGGCGGCTACCAGACCCCAATGCGTCGGCGTCCGACTCCCCTCTCGTCGACTTCAATTCTAGCGACTATTTATCTCTCTCACATTCCTCGACTCTTCGCGATCTCTTCATCCAAAAGTTGACTAATGCGCCTGACATACTTGGCTCAGGTGGCTCGCGCCTGCTTGTCAACGGGCGTGCGCATAGCGCTTTGGAGGCTCGACTCGCCGATTTTTTTAGCGCCCCGGCGGCTCTGCTTTTCAACTCGGGGTTTGATGCCAACGTTGGTTTTTTTTCATGCATACCACAGTCCGGGGATGTGATTGTGTATGACGAGCACATCCATGCCTCGGTGCACGATGGGATGCGGGCGTCGCGGGCTCACAGTTCGACTTTCGCTTTCTCGCACAACTCGGTGACTGCACTTCGACAGGTTTTAACTACGTTGCTTTCGGAAAGGCCTGGAATCAGGGCAGGAAAGAGCAGCGTCTTCGTGGCAGTAGAGAGCCTGTACAGCATGGATGGGACGCTTTCGCCTCTCGCCGGGGTTGTGACCTTGCTGGACGAACTATTTCCTCGAGGGAATGGTTACTTGGTAGTCGACGAGGCCCATGCGACGGGGATATATGGACCCGAGGGGCGAGGCCTTGTTGCGCTCTCAGGCCTGGAGAAAAAAGTACTTGCACGGCTGCACACCTTTGGGAAGGCTCTGGCAGCGACTGGTGGTGAGCTGGCTTCAACTGCTGCCATATCTAACATATTTTTACTCTGCACACTCTAGCCGTCGTGTTAACCAACACACTCATACGAGATTACCTACTTAATTACGCGCGATCACTGATCTACACGACATCGTTAAGTTACGCCAACATCATTGCGGCAGATTGTTCCTTCGATATGCTTACCAACGGCACAGCGCAACATGTGAGCATCATTTATGCACTGTTTAAAAGCGATCTGACATCGCCATGCGCAGCTTTCCTCACACCTTCTTTCGCTGTCATCTTATTTCACATATAGTATCCATCCCCTGCTTATTTCCCTATCGATACCCGCTGAGCTTCTCTCCCTACCCCCACATCTCCAAAACCTCGAAAGCCATACACCATCACCCATCATCCCGCTCATGACATGTTACCCCCGCCCGCTATCATCATACCTCCTAGCCCTTGGCATGAACGCGCGTTCCATCACATGGCCCACGGTCCCAAAGGGCAAGGACCGTGTGCGTGTGTGTCTGCATGCGGGGAACACAAAGCCCGAAGTAGAGAAGCTCGTTCAAGGTGCCATCGCATGGGCGAAAGAGATGGTGCTAGAGCGGGAGAGAAAAGCAGCGAAAACGCTGCCTGAAGGGATCATTTTAGAAAGTAAACTGTAGGCCCACTGACGACTGCTGTCATAAAACAAGAGTTCCATTGTACTGCTAGAGTAGATATGATATTGTCTGGATACTTGTGATGATAAAAGGTTTTCAGGTTGTGCTAGGGATCACTGGGGCTGTGCAAATTGTTGGGCTTCTAGGTTCCTACATTTGTAGTTACCATCGCTCTTCTCATCCACGTTCATGCTCATGGCCACAATAAACGAGGTTGCACCAGTAACCCTCTTCTAAGCACAACTTATCCTGAGTCCGATACCCAAACCAACACGCGTCCATGTTCTCGATATTCGGTCTTCGGCGGAAGAAAGCTCAAAAACATTCGGATTCAGAGTCTCCACCGCGCTCGCCTGAAATTCAATCGCCTAGTTCACCAGTACTGAGTGAGAAGGTAGACAAGAAGAAGGGTCTACAGCGCCGCAAGTCGTTGGATGAGATAGAGGCACTTATTGATCAAAACTGGGAGGTACTGGGAGAACACGGAGAAGCCTTCAGACATCGCCTACATGAGTAAGTTGTGATAGCATATATTCATGCCACAGCGTGCTTAACGCTGCAAAGTCTACAACGAAATGCCCCAACACAGGGGAAGAAGCTTGCAAAGCGAGGCCGCGCCCGGCAACAAGAATTCATTGGCCAATACAAGGCGCTGCGTGAAGATATAGAAGTATGTTCAACTACGTACTTCTCTGCGGAATTCTGAAGAGCTACTCTGTAGAAATCCAAGCCGCATGAGCATCATGCGATATCTCAGCACTCCGAGGACGATCCTTCGAGCGGGAAGCGCTCGCCCGGTCCTGAGGTCTGTCTTGCCAAATCTGTGGTGGTCGTCAGTGTACTTATGCATACAAGGCTTCGCAGGTACACCTTGAACGCGGCCCCAGCCTAAATCGAGCGGGATCTCGTCGGGGGAAGGAGAATAAAGACGAACGAGAGGATACACACGAAGGCGCCGATTTGAAGAGGCAGGATACCAAGAGCAAGTCCGCGTTTGCACGGTACCTTGACCGCAGGCATGACGTGAATCGCTCTGACTCGCATGTGCGTCGTCCCAATGTCAAAGTGACCCGCCGGTTCCTAAGACTTGATTGCGCCCTTCTAGAAAGCATATGAGGAGAATCGCGCTCGGAAGGCGGTTAGGATTGACCATGGAATTGAAGAGCGACTAGAGAGGGTGAAAGAGAGTCCGGTCAGGCTTGACGAAGCCAAGCTTAAAGAAGAGGGCATGCACCCTCGAGCGAAGACTCCTCCCACTGCGGTTCGTGCTTCCTCTAAACGTACGGGTGGGCCTGGTTGCTAATCTCAATGCAGCGGCGAAGGAGCGAGGAGCAACTCCGCTCATCTAAATCTAAAGAGCCAGAGCGGCCGCGGCACACTCGCCACCAGTCAACCAGAGATGGCTATTATCGGGATCGAGGTAGGGACCGATATGACGACAGGAGACGTGATTACGATTACAGAGATCGAGGATACACCGACCGCTACGATTACAAACGATACGACAGAGCGAGAGATGACGGCCGACGCCGCTACGATAGGGATCGCTATGGAAGTACGAGTTACCATCGGAAGGAAAAAGAGGGCGAAGCAGAACATCATGATGAAGGACCTCACAGCGATGAAAAAGGCGACGCCCAGGATAAGGATAAACACGAAGACGAAGAGCCACGTCGTCACAAAGAGAGGCGTGATGAGAGAGATCGAAGGGAAGACAAACCCCGGCTTGATGATAGAGATCGACGAGATAGAGAGGGTGCTGAGAGAAGGCGACGCGACAGAGACCGATACTACTATCAGTCAGACCGATATGCTGTCAGGGACAGGCACGATTATCGAGATCAACGGGACAACAGATATCGACGAGATGAGCGAGACCGGCGAGCGTACAGAGACCGACACGACGATAGAGAAGGAAAGGAGCCTAGGGATCGGCGTGAGGACAGGGATCGACATGGCTACAGGGAACGGCGCGACAAAGACAAGTACGAGCCAGACAAAGGCCGTGGCGATGATCAGAGGCGCCACGAGCGGTCCCGCAGGTCCCCGAACCGCGAGCCCTCTCCGGCCCACATCGTGTTGCCCGACGAAGAGCTCAGTGAATCTCAGCCTTCCGCGCCTATCCCTGCTGAGCACCATGGCATTGAGCAGTCGCCGACGATTGTCACCTACCCCGGCTCCGACGATGAGGACGGGACGCGTCGCCACTCCATTCGGCGTCGATCTCACAATCCTACACGTATGCGTCCAGCTCGTGAGCCACGGGGCTTAGATTTGGTCCGGGAAGAATCGACGCGCTCCAACGGCAGAGCACACGAGAATCAACCGCGCCAGGACGGGTCATCGACTCCAGACCTCCATACCAAGCCATCACGGTTCATGGAAATGTTTTCCCCTGATGCCGATGTTCACCCTCTTCCTCGTTGAGTTATACCCAGCCAAGTTGTGTTGTTCTCAAACAGCGCCTGCGATGGCCTCTATGTATACCTGATCACTGGGTATGAGTTATGCCTGTAATTTATTGTCTCAGAGTTCTAGTAGTGTTGTGGCGGTAATGTGATGTGGTATATATTACAAGATAACTACGCTCGATCGAGTGGGTGTCAACATCTGCGATAAATTCCCTTTCGCATCTCTTCCTCGCTGAAGGGGGAAAGCCAAATATTAGTGCAACCCAAAGGGGACAGGGGAATTAGAAAGCATACCGATATTCGAACATGAGTTGAGCCCCAATAAATAGACATACGCAAACTGCACCAACAAATTGCAGACCTTCCCAAGTCCCGAAAAGCTGAGAAACGAAGAACTTTACGCCGTCGATGCCGATGACGAAACCAACAAGGTTCGCAGCCATCATCATGAGGATGTTCAGCACTGCCCCAACGGCACAAACATGTCGATACCACGGCTCCTCGCCGAACTGGTGATATAAATGAGATACAAATCCGTATACGGGAGGGGGGGCTTACATGGGATGCGGGCAATAGATAGCGGGCTGCAAGTTCAGGTATCACGAATAAACTGACCAACCAACCCCAAGCCAACAGACGAAATGTGAGGTCGTGCCAAAGGGCCACGAACGAAAACACGAGGAGGGTGTTCAAAATGACATTCCGCGTGCCCCCGAGGGGGATATAAATGTACCTGTCGCATGGGTATCAATATCAAACGATCGCACAGAGATTGGTAGGACTTACCGGATTATCCAGAGATTGTAACTGCGATGCCAGCTTCTCCAGAACCCGAGAGTAGAATAGTTGTTCGCCATGCACCGAATCATATTCTCTGGGGGGTTAATACCATCCAATAAAGCCCAGAGACGGAAGAACCGCCAGGGTATCAGAAGCTATGTTGATGATCAACTTCACTCATGGATGCGGTTAAGGTTTACCAACCTTGAGCCAGACAATCATAAGATTCCAAAACCCGATCATACTGATCTGAGCAGGAGTGTCGCCAACCCAAGCTTTGCGATCCTTTATCGCAACCATATACATGAAATGGAGTATAAACTCCATCGTCATGAACGTGAATATAAATCGTATCAAATATGCGACAGTAAAGCGGGTGGTGATCGTTGTTGGGCGTCGGTGCTGTAAAATGAATCAGCGGGCGTCAAGGGGAGGAAAGCCCTGCAACCAACCTGCCAAAGAAAATCGTTGAAGGACATTATGGGGCCTGCAATGTACAGCGGCGGATACAATACATACGAGATGTAGTTCATAAAAGAGTACATTGACTCGGGGTGTACAACCGCCTGCCGCTGCTTTTCTGTCAGGTCCCCAGAGTCCGCCTGGGATCCATGAAAAGTCAGGCGTGCCCCTCGTTAACCAGGAAACTCCTACCTCTGCTTGTGTAGGCTGATTGCATGCCCAATAGTAGTCCATACCAAATGATACAAGCCGTAGCATGGTAATATTGAATCCAATATGCCAGCGAGGGAGTAGGCCTTGAAAAGAATCCTACGATACCAATTAGACAACTTGGGCTTCAACCATAGCAGAGAGAACTCACGAGGATCTCCAGTGGTGGGAGTATGTCACCGAAGCGATACCCATGGAACGTTTCATTGGCCAAAAGGATGGCACAGTTGAAAGCCCATACCATCAGAGGCCCCAACTTTGAGGTGCGGAAAGATTTCACAATGTGATAGTTGGCCGCCAATATGGCGAATATTTTGATGATGCTCGTGCCATGCAACGCCACTAGCATCAGGATGGAGAAGGAGACGTTGAAAGGGATGAGATAGAGATTATTTTGCGAGCCAGGCGCGTAGTAACTTCTGAGGAACTTGGCAAAAAGGTATATGGATGCGGCAACAGCAAGTATGGGCATATTGTTGCGAAAGGAGCGGTATTGGGCGTCGCTGTTGTCCTAGTGAGGGTAAGCATGCATGCGCGTGAGCATCATGACAGACACTCACAATTGGGCGGTTGAATAGCCAACCCGGCGACAAACGCGACTGAAAGAATGGATAATTTGGATGCGAGGCTGATATAAGGATAAGAGTTATAGCTATAGGATCTTTGGGCAGTGTTTGAGAGGTGCTCACGCGAACTCAACGACACTGGGACCCAAATCATAATGGGTATGACAACACAGGCTACCACATAGTAAATCTTGAATTCTAGTGACTTCCATCTTGCTTGAGGACGTTTGGCGCCTGTCTGACGTGTTGTCGACGGGACTTCGACGGTGAGGGCAACTATACCCATCGACCGTCCTGAAACTGGTGATTCTTGCTGGAATTGAGGCAGCTCTGTATATATGGGCAGTGAATCTCCTTGGCTCATTCCTGGATAGAGGTATAGGACCTAGGTCCCAATGAACATCGGCGAATGGAATATCAGCACCAATGTGGTGAGGATGGGTTTACGACTAGTGGCTGTGCAAAATATGTTTCCACCTCAGCCCACCCCATTTCACCCTCATCACTAGTTAGATACTATGATCCACCTAGCATTATATCCTGAATCCTTTTTGACGGAGGTGATTATCACTAAACACAGGGTTTTACAATGGTACATGATCGAAATTCAAAGCGGTTATTGGAAGGATTAGCCTTGGAGCATGTTCCGCACCAACAAATCCAATTTCCGCATTTTTAAAAGATTCGACAGTCTTTCAACCACCTCTGCCTTTGTACCAGACGCCACAATGGAAGGGTTTATTGAAGAATGTGCAACCAAGTTCTGCTTGGCTGCTGACAGTGTCAATTGAGCGCAGACATCTGGGTTGGTGACCAGGGGCGGATCAAGTTCGACGAGATACTTTGAATGTATGTCTAAACATGCCAAATCAAGACCAGGCATTATTACGGTTGCGACAGTAAAACCTACTCTCGATGTAATCTTCGCAGACGGACGGAATTTCGATATCGATGATGCGTTCCTCGTCGCGAATCGTTTGCGCGAATTTACGAAGGCCGGCCATGTCAATCCCAGTGTCGAGGATGGAAAGGAAAGTTAGATTGGAAAGCAGTAGAAGTGCTGGAACGGCGTCATCGTCAATGTATGGGTTTGTCGCAATCGAAAGTTGAGTAAGGGTGCGCTTAAGAGGGACGAGAAGATAGATTCTAAAGGTAAATATGAGAAAAGTGAAGAGCAGTGACGAATATGAAGGAACCCTTCATTCCCTATTCCCGTGTTCTGAAGTAGAAGTGTCGATAGGCTAGGAAGATGGTGGATCTGAATGAGGTCTGAGTCTTGAACGTGAGAGCCGCTCAATGCAAGTTCCGATAGATACAAGAAACTCCCAGGTTGGCTAAAAACTGTCACTCGCTTCAGCAGCTGTTTCAGTAAATCGCAACAACCCATACCGGAGAAGAGCTCCTGACCAATTATATTGAGGCCACCTTCGTCCAGTAAAGAGTTGACGAGGGAGATCCTCCGAATGTCAAGGTTGCGCAGAATACTCAATGTATGCGCATTCATATGGCCTAAGATATCCGATTATGCATGTTGCTAACGCGTTATTTTAGCCTACCATTCACAGCCATAAAGTCGGCGATGGTCTGAAACGTAGGGTGTTCGAGTGCTTTCAAGCGGTCCTTCAATCGAATGCCAGGCACTGTCGCATCCAACTCATCCATAAGGGATTCAAGTCCAGGTCCATTGCGCAATCCAGGAGGAGGTGTAACAGCCTTTGGAACAGAATCTAGCAGCTGGGGGTCAGAGTACCGCAGTTTTTTCGGCTGGATCTCGATGTCGAAGGAACTGTCGTGAATCGACTGACATGAAGGAGAATATCGTGATGGCCCAAGAAAATCGCTAAAAATCGACCTCTTGCGCTTTGATGCCGGCTTTTTCGCATGAGAAAAGGGTATATGTAAGTGTATCGCGTCTCGGCTCCAACGAGGAAAATCAGACAACCCGCCCCAAAAGTCATCAGAGGAGGGAACCAAGCCAGAAAAGGTATTAGACAAAAGGTGAAGGTCTTCCCCTTTGTCATCGATATCGTCGCCCCGCATAAAAGAGCGGTCCAGCTTCCTAGCAAAAGAAACGGGTTGGCTACTACCATTAAGCATGACGCCATATTTGTGACCTAATTTTCGACGGAGCGCCTTCAGGTATGTGCTTGCAGGGATAGCTGGACAGTACAAGGGGTTTTTGTCGTCAACAAGAGGGTAATCATAGCGCGGTTGCATCATAAGCAGATCTGACAAGAGAAGGGTCGCCAAGAAGACCACCGTGGCATAAACAGTGTTTTTCTCCCTTTGTTTGGCACGGACTTCAATTTCAAGCAAACCGACACATCATGTTCACCGTGACTATCTACGTATCTATAGCGCCCACTTGCTAAACCCCACCTAGCACACTTGTAACACGCGACAATGATGCCAAGGCTGCCAGTATTGTTTGGCCCCCACGTTGGTCTAAAGTCTCTCGGACCTCTCCGCTTATTCGAAAATACTAGCTTCACCATTGGTGACAGAGTACGGAAATTCCTGCTTTATGCCCTAGTCGGGGAGAGCTGTCGTCTTCGCTAATTACAAGAGGACCTCATACCAATGAGCACGTTCCGCTTTGCCGGCGACTCTGCTGATACATTATTATTCTGCAAAGCCAGCCCGTCAGAAATCTATATATACCACCCGCCGATCGCGTTCTGGAAAACATGGCGAGAGGCTGACATGTACACGTGATAGACGCGACGAATTCAACGATCGGGCAGCCGCATATATAATCCTGCACCTGGCGGGTATCACCTCTCATCTTAAACCACAACATAGTAACTGAAAACAACTCGATTGCAAAATGAATTGGAAAACCTGCCTCTTGATCATCCCTCTCTTCGAGCTCATCGTCTACCTGCGTTCTCCCTCGTTCCAAGCTTACACGGCCAACAGGGCCAGATATACCCCCTCGTTCAGCGGGTACATGTCTGTGTCGTTTGTCGAAGGCGCCCCCAACTCGCCCTTCTCTTTCATGACTTCGCTCAACTCTATGGCCGTCACGAGAATCTATACGGACGAGGTTAACCTTGAGTCTCCTCCTTACCTCTTTACCCTACCGCTACCATCCCGATCTCTCCCCATCTTCATACCCGCATCTCTCGCCAGAGGCTCTCGCTCTTCACCTGGGAATACCCCTCGTCGGTCATCTGTCAACTATGATCACTGCGGGAATGGCGGAGTTGTCAGCCCTCCCAAGCCGGGGCCGTCAGCCACCCTCCCGTCGAAGGTTACCTACTGGGCGGCCACTGGTATATGCGGATGGATTCTAGTTGCTCTTATAACTGTAACAGCGGGTCTCCTTACTATCATACGTCCTCGGTATGGATATCATCTTCAAGGCCTGTGTTGTTCCATCCTTGTCGTTGCCCTTGATGACATCGTCATCCCGGACGCAGTTTGGCTGGCAGGGTGGACTCGTCACAAGCTCCTTGCCCTCGTGGCCATCTGGGATTATGGCTCCGACTATCTTATTGATAAGCTCCGTCAATGTCGACACCGTCTAGCTCTGATGTGCCCGACTGTCAACGCCATCAGGGAGAAACCTATAGCTGCTACGGTCATCCCCCCCGCAGACGACAGCCTAGATCCTGCCAAAGCGAGGTCAAAAAAGGTTTCGGCGACACTACAACTGCTGGAAAAGCTTGACAAGGAGGCTCCCCTTTCCATCAAAGCCATCACACCTACGGGACGTGTAAGGCGCCGACCAAGGACCCGTCGGGACGCCAACAGAAAGGCTACCCCCGCTCCTCGCAATGACGCGTCCCAAAGCGTAAAGTGCTTAGATGTTCCCCCCTGTTCTCTGCAAACGTCCACGTCGCAGGCAACAAAACGATCAACGTTGTCTTTGAAAGGGGATAAGCTCCCCACAGTGCCTGGATCTCATGGTAGACCCCATACTGGAGATCGTAGCAACACTCTCACTATTAGCTCAACCTCAAAAAGTATTTCGAGGACGTTAATGTCCGCCCTCGAGCAATGTCCGAGTTCGCCAAAGACAACGACTAAGCCAAATGCAACGACCAATCCAAAGACGACGCCTAAGCCAAACCGCCCTGTCCCTGTCAAGAGTGCCTTACTCAGTAACCCGTCCATCAAGCCTAAAGGCCCCAAGGTTTCTGTCCCGCGGTGTCTCGCAACTGTCGATACCAACGCCGTAGCCCCTCCGGCTGTGCCTGATTCTTCGGATGCTTTTTATACTGGCACTATTGGTCTCCCCGAACTCAAGTTCAGCATCGCATCCTTCCCCACTGTCCCTGATTCCCCAGACGCTTTCTATATCGGCGATGGGGCTTACGGGCTACAGGATCTTACACCTATCCCTGCCCTGCCAGCTAGAAAACGCCTTCCTACCAAGGGGATCGCTAACCTACCTACCAGGCTCGTTCTTGCTTCTTCGCCCGGAGACCCGGGCGAGAAGAGCCTGGACAGTAACCCATTCATTGAGAAGCCTCCATTGCAAGGGGACTCAACATCACGAGATTTTGCAAGGGACGCCAAGGTCATTGCAAGCTCTCTTCCAGATTCTACCGATGATTCTGCTATTACTGATGAGCCCCATCTGGAGAGTACCCTTGCTGCTCGAACAAGCCGACGATCCTCTGCGTGTTTTATTGCGAGCAACAACTCCAACTCGACTGACGCTGGCGATAGCTCCGAAATTCTCACCTCCTCCGCGGATGCTTTCTACATCAGTGGCACGGGTTCAATTGATCTCCTCGAATACAAGGCATGTGGTGACATTGGCTTCGGCGCATTTGGGACCATTTTCAAGGCCTCCCATCGGAGAACAGGGAACGTAGTTGCGGTAAAAAGAATCGTCGCCGAGGACGAACTGGATGACATCCCTCAGATAGAGTGTCTAGCCATGATCCGAGTGCGGGACAACTCTTGGTTCCCGACGATCATGGCCTTTGTTCGGGATGACTTGGATTATGTTCTTGCTATGGTATGTGTCCATGTTTGACTCCATCTACGCGACCATGTTGACGTCTGTTATGCAGACGTATTATCCCCGAGGTGCACTTATCGATGAAATGGAAAAATGTGGTGGTCTTGATCGTCGTCGGGCCCGGTTCTATCTGGCGCAGATGGTAAGCCATTCATTTTTATGCTGATTTCCGCGCATATACTGACTACTCTTCGTGATCAGATCACCGCTATTCACTACCTTCACGTTCGGGGTATCATCCATCGCGACATCAAACCCGAAAATCTACTGCTCGACGAAGATTGCAACTTAATTGTTGCTGATCTTGGGTGTGCCACGATATTCAGAGAGCGGGAGTGCCCCATCAATATCATAAAACTTGGCGACAAGTACCCCTTCCTTTGGGCGCGCGAAGACAACCCGGATATCGTCAATGACGGGTGTCCCCTGGGTACCGAGGGATACATGGCACCTGAAGTCGCTGCTGGAAAGCCCTATTCGTACGGCGTGGACTATTATGGAATGGGGGTGACGTTCTACAACATGATAACTGGCCGTGTAAGTATATATGCCCTGCTGATTCAAACAAACGCTCACAATCGCCCCACAGCTTCCGTTCAGAACTGAGGATGATGGCACAGAAGTGTTTGACCTCCAGCCTGAATATCTTGACTACCAATTGATCAACGAGGATGAAGCTCGTTTCTTCTCAGAGGTGGGTCTCCTTTGGTGTTGTTTTGAGTTGACATTGACCTGTAGACAGGTCTTGCACCCCGATCAACACCAACGGCCAGATGTCACGGCCATGAAGCAGTCGCGGATGTTCGCGGACATGTACGTATAACCGTGGTCCTTCGCCCCTGCTCGATTACTCATCTCTTCCTTGCGACAGGGATTGGATGGCGCTGGACAACCGCACGCTTCCTGTCCCCCCCGCGGTGGGACTTGATATGAAGGACTTGGAGCGGCCCTCCGCCCTGATTTGACCAAATACCCTTCAACCCCGGGAGCGTTCCAACCTGCTCTCACTATCGAGCTGCACAAGATGCGGCGCTGCAAAGGATGATCTACACGCAGGCACACCTGGCAACCACGACGTTGCCCGCACGAGATTCGAGGCTCTGTGAAATTCTCCATCGTCGGAAAAAAAAAAATTAACTTAATAACCATAAAAACCCCGACCGGAGACTATTTCACGGCTTGGCTCATCTCGCTGCTTATATGCTGGAAAGAAACGCCCCCTTTTGCCTGTTCGACGTTCAAAGATCACACGCAGCCGCTGCACCGCGTGCAAACTTGATACAGTCTGGTTTATATTACTCGCCATGGCTACTCGCACCGGTTCCTCTCTTATACCCACCTTCTATTCTTTTCCTTTTCCAACCTTCTACAAAACTCGGTACCGACTCTTACTATACAACACGGCTTGATTAGATCTCATTTTATGATTCTACGACTTCTACGATTTTTTTCTTACATTACATTTCCCTGCATATTGACAGCTGTATCTCCCCACCAGCGCGCGGTGGAGAGATATGGCTGCCCATATGTATTACTTGGATATACTTTATTTTGAACTTCTACCATTTTGTGTTTGGATTTTATTATTATTATTTGGTTTGCATTTACGACCAACATGAATATATTGCAATTCGAGGGTCGATAACGCCTAGTTTCAGGCGCGGTCTTAGCAATCCAACCGGTAGGGTGACATCGGAACTGAGGGTTGAAGGTTGAACATTGAAGCCATGTCCCGCCTTTACGGTGTTTAGAAATCTGCGAGTCGAGTTGCACCTGTTTGCTTCTCTGCCATGATAGTCATGGGCTTTGTAATGCACCTGTTAACCGTGACAACGTATTGACTAGACGGCCGAGGTGGTGGGTCAGAAAGCTAGATCATGAGCCCTGCTGTCAGAGCGCTTGGGCAGGATCGGATTGACTTGACAGACAGACTAGTCTGTCAGCTGTAATACGCATACACGTCATCCACGAGCAGCCTCGCTGGCGTATGCTTCAGAAGCAATCAAGAGGATCGAAAAGGGGCAACGGAAATCAACAGCCACAGGCTAATAGAAAAGCCGGGTCCCGGTGAGTTGTCCCTGCCGTCGGAACCTACTTAAAGAACTCGCGGTCAGTGGATTCGGCGGTTCCACAAAGACCTACAAGAGTCATCATATTGACGATCCAAACCATGCCACCCTCACATACTGAACTCCCACTGCCGCGCCGTGGATCGTGTCTTTGCGGGGCGATCAAGTACGAGCTGGCGGGCGAGCCGGTGACGTTCCGAGTCTGCCACTGTGTGAACTGCAGGAAGGCCAGCGGGACTGCATTCATGTCGAACGCGTTTTACTATGAAAAGGTCCGTGGGGATTTGATACCTAGATGGCATGGAATACTGATCCTTGTCCAATTTTTTTCTTTTTGGACAACAGAACGTGCATATCATCCAGGGAACAGATAAGATTCGCGAGTACCACGACGCGGATACGATCAGTGGAGATGCGCTTTGCCGACGGTTCTGTGGTACATGTGGGTCGAATGTGTTCATGAAGTCAGCGGCGGATAAGCAAGGTATTATGGTCGTCTCAGCAGGAGGGATTGATGATGCGTTCGATTGGCGTCAGTGATTTATTCTCTGTCCATTTTCCGTGGAAACGTTCTGAGTTGTTCTACTAGTTCCAAAGAAGGAGTTTTTTCCTGAACAGCTGAGGCATTGGGTGAAAGGTATCCAACTCAGGCCTGCTAAATTATGAAGGGAAACCTCTCAGTCATTCACGTGATCTTAGCCTAGATTCTCTTATATTTTGTAAACCCACTCCAACGTCTTATTCCTCCCTTTGCTTTTCGCCATCATTGCTACACTTCCCGAGGTAACCCTCATTCTACCCCAGAACCTTCTGGTCCGTGTAAAATACGTCCATCAGGCACACTACCCTTAATATGGAATGACATGAAATCGCGATTTGAGATGGCATATTTCGAGGGGCCTTTCGTGAGCGGTGGGCTGTAGTGCCTCGTTTTCCACCATCGGCAAGTTTCTGCTTCCTTGTTACAACTATTTTTGAATGCACAGCAACTCGGAGGAAGAGTCGATCTGGCCGTCGTGTGCATCGATGACAGGGATGACGGAGAGGGTTATGCCCAAACAGGCCCATGTCATACATCATCAACGCGTCATTGGATTCGAGCGAACATTCGAATTCGTTTCCTGTCTGTCACCCAGTAATTGATGAAGTCACACAGCCTGTGACTTCCTGTATCGAAAGGCAATTCCTGAATGCCTGTGGCCCCTCGCTGCTGGTATATATCCTGGTCCTAGTCAACTCGTCCTCGCCATATTCGCCTTGTATCCATGTCCGATTTACCACCAACGCTCACCGCTGCGGCCGACGGGAAGCGCGAGATCACAGTCGAGAACAACGTCATCGATCACCACTCTCATGCATTTGGCGATCCAGATGTAGGTAGTTTCGCACATCCTCTTTAAAGTTTACTTGGTACATAGGAACCTCTCTGTTTCTTAGGTCGACTTATCGGTAGGAGACTCGCCCTTGCCCGTCCCAGTCGAGTCACCCATGAACGCCGACACTCAGGCCATTACCATGCCTGCCGTCGATATCTCTGAGATTGCCCTGCACTCTCCTTCATCACAAATCGTTGGCACTCCCTTTGCAACTACATCTACACGCTTTGAGTACCCCTTTCCTGAAACCTCACATTCCACGTCTGATCTACACAAGCACACATCTGGATGCCCTACCTTCGCTAGCTCAGCGTCATGCTCGTTTATACCACTTTCAAGCTCGCCTCCCTCATCCGCTACCTCACCACCTTCCATCACCACCTTCCCGTCAGCCTCAGACCTCAACTACTCATCTACCCACCCCAAAATGCGTCAGGCAGCTGCGCCGGTGCCTCCTGGCCTCGCGAAAAAACGGTTCCGATGGTCTTTGGGCTTGCTTGGTCGTAGTGCAAGCACCTCTGGCGATGTTAGCAGTGTGACTTCATCAGATGTGTCGCCCGATCTGAGTCCAACAGAGAAGGATGGGCGGAGAAGCGCGATACAGACCCTTGAAGACGTACAGGATCGTGCTCAAAAATCGAAGAAATTTTAAAGCTGTGCTTGTTTCTATATGGGTCCTTGGGCCTGCCAGTTCTGAATGCGGATACCGTGAGTGGGGGCAGATCGAGAGCCGTCTTTGCAGCGCGAAGGCGTGCTTTCATCATCGACTCTTCCCAAATTCATTCTTGCTTTTTTAGGCGGACTTTTTTCTTCAGATATCACACATACGTCGTGTATTTGCTCCCGTACTCTCACTTTGGTTCTTCTGCTCCTATGAGCTATGATGTTTTGTTCCTCTGATCCCTTTTTTTTTTTCTTTACAATTTGTATGGGGCGTTTCTGCGGCGTGGAATCAATGATCAATAAGTACACGGTAACTTTGTGTGAGTGAAGAATATTCTATGGGATGGCTTCTGTGTGCCCATGACCCATACTACTCACGGCCGTGCTTCTCAGATTGTGGATGTGTGAAACTAAATTTAGGTGTGTGTGCAGCCCGCGGGCTGAGGCTCTACCAAATTGGCTGCCCTGCTCGTGAATGATGATGAGAATTGATACCGGGGTCAGTCGTGATTGGCGGCCTGGGCGTGTGCTTCCGGATCTGTGTGTATGGCCATCGAGAATCATCTCACATAGGGGGGAATTTACAATGATCCAAGTAGACACAATCTAACCTGTGACACGTGCGGAAATCCTCCCATCATTTACAATGTTCACCGAAAATGTCCTTACATTTTCAGTGTTCATTATGTTCCTGCCTGGATGCACTTTCATTGTTATTTCTATGATATTTCAATGATGATATTTTTCCATGACATCTTTGTGCCCAAATGACGCCTCCGTGTCCGTGCTCCACACACCAAGCCGATTGTCCGGATCTTGATGTTAGCCCCATGCTACGATGCTGTGCCTGCCCACTCAGTCGCATTGCCCGATAGCCAAGGCACACCTGTATGATTTGCACCGGTCGCTGATGGCTTTCGTGTAAAACACGGGGCAAACATTGCATTGCCAACGCTGCGCTGATCATTGACAGATGATCATTGCAATCATGATCGACTCATCACCATCGCTCACCAACTACCTTGTTTCGGTGCCCAGGCATTCTGACAATCGCAGTTCACTTATCACATCGACTTTGCAGATCAGCTTTGTGTTATGGTCGGTGTGAACGTCCTTGTAAGACCTCTTAGACTGAGGCCGCAATGTACCATGTGAGTTCCCATTCCAACTTTTCAAAGCCAACACACTGAGAATTTCGTTCTTAGACTGGGTATGTATTTCGGACCAGCAGCTGAGCCCTGGCCCTAGGGTTGGGACTGCTATCAGATACATCAGATAACCTCCTGATGCGATGGAGGGAAGTATGACGGATGCCTCCACAAAGGGAGAGGCAGTCCTAATGGCCAGTCTATCACCGTGCGGGGTGCTCCTACACAACAAGTGTTTACATGATGTGCAGCATGTGCGCGCAATGTCAGGCCGCGATAAACAGTGAACGTTAACATTTGCGGACAATGATATGGCATAGTGGTAAATTCCGATATGCCACACATATTCTCTGCAGCCCACACCAGCCCACCATTCCATTATACCCTCTCCCTTTGACAACTTATTTCTGGAACTCATTCAGCACCCGCTCTGGATTCATAAAGTCTGTCTCGCCCGCGTTAAAATCTATACACCAACACAACAATTAGAGAGCAGAATATTTGGGTGATTTTGAGAGCACCTCACCATATCTGGGACAACAGTGATATTGCCTCGCTTCAGTCGGAGCACCCCCTTGTTCTTCGTTGTAAATGCCAGCCATTGCGCTGCAGGACGTCAACAGTAGAAGTGGGACTGAGAAAAGTCCGGGCACACAAACATCCCAAATCAAGTTCATTGATAAAGTTGATATCAAAGTCTCTCATCTGGGCTGAGAATTCAAGCTCGACCACCGCGACCTCGGGGACGGGACCAAACAGCATCTGAAGCTCGGAAAAATGGGACACTGATTACGGAGCAGATTCAGCAGTAGATTCAATCAAACACAGACTGGGTGAGAAAGACACACACCTCCCAAAGATAGATCGTTCCCGGGAATCTGCTCGCGGAAGTAGTAAACAAATACAGGCTGTTTAGAGGCAGCGAACTGCGAGAACATGCGGCCTGGCGCCAAGAACATGATATTAGTGTACCACGCCTCGCCGCGGTCGAACAGCGAGTCGCCCGTATTGAATGGCGCGCCGTTGTTTGGGTCATTCGCCTTGAACTCCTCGTGGAATACGTCGAGCACATCTTGTGTCAGCGTGTTGTTATCGATGACGAGGTTGGTGATGAAATTGTCGAATGCGGCGGTTTCTGCGACACCTGATAGGCTGCGATTCCTGATGCTGCTGCTGAAAAACGTTCCGTCATTGGCCTAGTAGAGAAGATTTAATCAAAGTGCCAGGATAGCATCGTTAAAAGGTTTTTTTTTAAAACGAACATTGGTTCCAAGGAGATAAGGAATATGTAAAAAGTTCCCACTTTGGATTCTCGCAGATCCTCGTTCGGGCAAGAAGCTCCCGCGCGGGCCTATCGCTCGCTGCCACAGCTGGTGATTCAGCGTAGCTGCAGACATCTCGTTTTCAACCTTCAACAAATTCTAATTTGAAACAACACAACATGAGAAAGGGGCGGCCCAACATATTAGAAGTTGATCCGCACGTCAAATGGCACAGCGCGCAGACAAGCGAGGGGGTCTTCGCTTGACGAACATCCGGTGTTGGCTAGGAGCCTGGCGAACGGCATCCCAGGTTCATCATAGGTACTTGCATCGGGAGCGCTCTTACTGCCCTGCTATTAGGTTATAGAGGAGAGAGACAAAACCGCACAAAGGGCCAGTCGATGAATCCGATATGCCGGCCATAAACAACGGCCGAGGTGACGGGAAAAGCACCTGCCATTCAACGCTACCAGCACCGGCAGACTTGGCGAATGCCGCCGCCAATGATGTCAACAAAAGGTGCTAATAATTGACTTTACCTGTCCCCAGATGGTGACCTTACGTATCAAGTCAATAAAGCTGCGCGTGGATACGCGGGCCTACCGACTTTTTTTTGGATCGCCACCAAAAGCTGCGATATTTTCCTGCACAAACACCAGGGCCTGCCGCTGATCAAGTAGTCCTGCGTTCAAGTCCTGGGGCGGAACATGTTTGCTTGCAAGCTGAGCAATATGATAATTGGGAGGCGTGTTCAGTAACTGCGCAAGATACTCACAAAACCGAAACCATTCACTCGGTAGTTCCTTCGAAAGTGTTCAACAACGCTTCTATTGGATAATTTAAAGGGCATACGTGGAAATAAAAAAAATATAAGTTTTCCAATCTCCATGCTTCGCTGTATGAGACCTATCAGAAGGCAAGCTTGGGTCGGTACGCTTGATTGAATGCGGTTGCGAACACATACCTGACAGGTCATATGAAGGATCCGAAGAAGTGCTGAAGTCATTTATATCACGAGTGGAGAAACAATATTACAAAAATATACCCGGCCATATAAGATTTTCCCTAAGAACAGGACAAGTGAGTAACCAAGTGACAGGTAGTAACAGGGTACCAACATGAATCCAAAACAATACAGGGAGTTTCTTCTTGCTGTCTATTCCCTGCGGTCTCCAGATCTGTCAAAAGGGTTTAGTTAACAAATCGACGCTGATGTTTTTCAATTCTGACATTCAGGACCAGGCAATCCTCAGCGACACCAGCACCTAAACTTGCATCTGGAGGCTGAGGGCAGGCATTCCCGAATTTTGATGCATCCCGGATCACATTTGAAGATTTCATTAGTGGAATAGGTGCCTTGAAACGCAGGGGGCCAACAGGAGGCTCAGCAAAAGGGACACCAAGCCACTTTTCGGTCCCATTCTCGGAAGATACCCGTTTTCAAGTGGATGTCGAGGCGAGACGGCGCAGGTGGTGCTGTGGCAACGGCGAGGGCACAGGAAAAGGTGTACGACGAAAGCCCGAGAATGACACCGGCAACTAAGAACTTCATCCCAAAGTGCTTGGGTAGGGCAAGGGAAGGTAGGTGCCCGAAGGGCAAAGGATAACGCTCATATACCCAATGACACTGCGCTTCGAGTACCGTGTCATTACTCCCCAAGTAGAAGCCGGTGATAGTGCGCTCCGCAATGCGAAGTCATTCCTCCTAAAGAGTCCCATAACGATCCTATAATTTTTTGGGTGTGAGAGATGGTTCAGAGAGGCGGCATCCTACCCCTCTGCGGGCGAATGAGAAGAGCTGGATTTCGACATGGCATAGAGAGAGCCAAGGCACTGTGGCTAGATGAGAGAAGCTTTGAGCCTGAGAATCTGAGTCCGGTGGGTGTTCTGGCGATGGTACGATACGACTCCAACCAGCTGGCCACATAAGAGTACATTTGAGGCTGAAGAACATTGCATTTGTTTACCCGCTTCCCAGATTGTCAAATTTGAGCATCCGCACAGTGATTACATGTTTCTCATTGACACACGAGTATGGGAAAGATGGACGGGGATGGTTCGGCCTGGACGCCTCATGTTTAGTTGCGATAGCTTCGAAGAATCTCGGAGGGCAGCCGCCTGTCCATCACTAAAACAAATCCTGTCTGGGTTCGAGTAATCGATGCATGTGGATGGAAACAAGCTGTTTACTGTGAGTGACCAAACCTGTCGAGTACCCAAACCTCGCTGTCGTTGGATAAACCTGCCAGAGATTTGGCTACGATGTGAATGTGAGACATATCAGGGGGTCAATGAGTACTGTCGCCGACATAGACGATCAAGGCCGAAGGCCCACACGCTCCCCCCGGTCGCTCCCAGGCGGGCAATTTGGCTGTCGATAAGTTTAGGTAACGCATAGGCACGAGAAATAAAGGGCAACGCCAGTCTAGAACGGCTCCCTGCCACCTTTGCGATTTGGCAATCTCGTTTAATGGAAGCCATATATCACTGGCATAGGGCGATGACGATCAGGTTTGAGGACAGCGACTGTAGTACTGATGACCTCTCCTACTCCCTCTGCGCTCGTTGTCCGCGCCGAGCCTCTTCAACTGGGAGTCACCACCGCGAGGAATGCATGATGGGGTCGCAAGATCGTTTCGGAGGGGCTCGCCAAGAGTACAGGGTGACCTGCCGATCAAACAACGGGATCGATTCTGCATTCAAGCCGCGTTCATAATAAGAATAGTGTTCTCATACACGATGACTTCCTAGGGTTCACTCCTTGATGTGGGTTACTGCCCAGTTTGGGTGCACAGGGATGCCACTTTCAGAAGAGAGAACCAGAGGCCAGGGTTCTCAAACTCGTTTCTTGAAACGTCGGTATCGATCGAGGGAACCTAACGGAACCGAATACAGGCCTCTCTCGTCAGTGTTTCAATACATTGTGTTCGCAGGAGCGGGGGTCGCTATGACCTGGATAAGACGCAGGGAACGAGGGCAGAAGTGAAACGGATTGTGGAAAGGCACTAAATTTGTTGGTTGCGTTAGTCTTACTCTGCTTTTATATCAGTGGCGTACGGACCGCATGGTATGCATCCATCCAATTCCCGACGCCAGTCACTCATCACCATGCAGGATACTCTTGACCACATGGTGCCATCGGGCACGTGGGACTTGTTGGCACTCCACCGATTGAATAGCATTGCTATAGTAGGAGAGAGCTTTTCTTGCTTATTGCGGCAGGTATCACGCCAACGATAGGTTTAACATAGCCTCATATCCGAAGATTGTCGTGTATGGGCATCGCGTGTGAAAGGAAAACTAGCACTTCACCGTGTAGGTGCCAACACCGTTGCTTCCGAGAGCGTACTTATCGACGTTTCAGAACATGAGAGTGTAAGCCCTAAGACCAGTAGTCGTAAGCTCCTCGGAATACAAGGATCGCGGTAGGACATCTAACATCAGATGAACAGCATGCTGGCGTGGGTCCCAGAACCATCACTTACAAATCGCGCCATGGGATCTCAGCCTCGAAATTCAACGACTCGCTGGGCCAAACACCTATGGTGATAATCGTCACCCCAGCCTTGGTCTGCCCAATCCTAGAATTCGAGTCCATATAAAGCGGGTTTTATTACGAAGTGTATCCCTAGCTTGGTCCTCACTTACGACAGCCCGTGATTCCAGGAATAGGTGAGAGCTTAGAGACGTCACTGGTAAAGGAGGGTTGTTGGTCATAGACCCGTAGTTCAATTGGGATCAACACTTGTGGGAGGCGATTGTGCATGTTTGTCAACGGCTTTGCCAACAAATCCATTGACGACAAACGAAGGCTTTTCTGCACCATGTTTAATGCAGTATGTACTACTTAGTAGCAACCAACTACCATTTACTCTAGCCTGGAACCCAAAGTCAAAACCTCCCCCCCGTCGCACGCGCTCGGTCCACTTCTAATATATCCTCGTTGTGGTCCGCAGCACCCCCATACCACTTCCACGCATTGACCTTGACAAATTCTTCAAAATCCCACAACGACGCATCCAACGCGTTCAGGTCAATAAACACATAAGTTTCTGCGGTCGAGGCAGAGTCGATCTCAGCTTCACTTGGTAGTGGGGGTGGATGAGCCGGCACGAGATCTGGGTTAGTTATAGATGCCGTTATCGGGACCAAAGGCCCCAGAAGATGGACTTGAACATCCTCGCGAGTGTATTCCTGTTATTACGGGAAAGTATATCAGTTGTGTGGGTTGCAGTGAGGAGAAGGTTATGATTACATTACCCTCGAAAACGTCGAGGCATCCTATGTCTTGCGTTGTGAGGCCGTCGACTACTGTTCCTCGCACAGAGCGCTCTTCTTGGGTTAGACCCCTTTCAAACAACGCCTGGCCGCGTGTGTATGGAACGATCCCAGGATAATCCGCGTCCTGCCGTGCAGTTGATTTCCTTAGATTTTGATCTTGAACAAACGAAGGTACTGTACCTTGACCTTGTGCCGAGTATAATTCTGTTCTTACTCAAGAATTAACGATAACCGACCAGACCATATGAGTGCATACCAACAACACTGCAGGACAGAAACTTAGATGAGACCCGTCATTCCCAATAACGCGCGTCAATATTTTGGGATGCATTAATGTGCCATAGAAGAAGGCACGACGTCCATTTTCTTTTTGCATCTCTTAGCGGAGTTGATGGTGCTGGAACTGCCGATTCGATGGTGTCAAGTGCGGAGAGGACTAAGGAGCCAAGAGTGATCCTCGGTCCGAGACCGGCAATAAATCCTTATTCTATCTTGTTTGCACAATAGGGCAGCGCCATAGCTGTTGTGGTTTAATTTTGATGCGGTTCATATGTTAATCGCCATGGCTGAAGGGGTTCTGTGTGCTACCATTGGATGCGTGCAATGTGAGGCTGTGACAGGCGGATGACTCCACCGGCAGATTCAAATAAATCGGCTTAATGTCATAGTGGTATATTACGATCCGCCACATATATTTTCTGTAGCCCACACCAGCCAACTTGGTGATTCACCATTTCACGAGTTATTTCTGGAACTCATTCAGCACCCGCTCCGAATTCATGAAGTCTGTCTTGTCCACGTTAAAATCTATGCACACCGACACAACACAATCAGAGAGAACATTTGTGCAACTTTAAGAGCATCTCACCGTCCAGGATAACAGTGATATTATCCCGCTTCAATTGGAGCACTTTCTTGTTCTTCGTCGTAAATGCCGGCCATTGCGCTGCATGTATACAGTCAATGCTAGAGGAATTGGGAAAGACTAGGCCACGTACATCCCGGATTGAGGTCATTTATAAAGTTGATATAAAAGTCTCTCATCTGGGCTGAGAATCCAAGCTCGACCGCTGCGACCTCGGGGACGGGTCCAAACAGCAGCTGGAGCTCGGAAGCATGGAACACTGATTACAGAACCAATTTAGTGCTGGATTCCACCGAACTCGGACTGAGAGAGACACGCACCCCCCTTGGATGGATCGTTCCCGGGAATCTGTTCCCGGAAGTAGTAAACAAATACAGGCTGTTTAGAGGCAGCGAACTGCGAGAACATGCGGCGTGGCGCCAAATACATGATATTGGTGTACCACGCCTCGCCGCGGTCGAACAGCGAGTCGCCCGTATTGAATGGCGCGCCGTTGTTTGGGTCGTTCGCCTTGAACTCCTCGTGGAACACGTCGAGCACATCTTGTGTCAGCGTGCTGTTGTCAATGACGAGGTTGGTGATGAAATTATCGAATGCGGCCGTTTCTGCGGTGCCGGATAGACCGCGATTCCTAATGCTGCTGCTAAAAGACGTTCCCTCGTTGACCTAGCGTAAAAAATATTTAACCAAACTGGAAGGCTTTTTTTTTACACGAACGTTTGTTCCCAGGAGATAAGGGACATGCAAAAAGTTCCCACTTTGAATTCTCGCAGACGCTCGTTCGGGCAAGAAGCTCCCGCGCGGGCCTATCGCTGGCTGCCACAGCTGCGAATTCAGCGTAGCTGCAGACATCTCGTTTTCAACCTTCAGCAAATTCTAAATTGAAGCAACACAACATGAGAAAGGGGTGGTCCAATATATTAGAACTTGACCCGAACGTCAAATGGCACAGCGCGCAGACAAGCGAGGGGGTCTTCGCTCGACGAGCATCCGGTATTGGCTAGAAGCCTGGCGAACGGCATCCCAGGTTCATCATAGGTACTTGCATCGGGAGAGCTCTTACTGCCCTGCTATTAGGTCATAGAGACAAGGAGAGAGACAACAACGTACAAGGGGCCAGTCGATGAATCTGAAATGCCAGCTCTAAACAGCGAGAGAGATGACGGGAAGAGTACATGCGATTCAACGCTACCAGCACCAGCAGACTTGACGAATGTCGCTGTCAATGATGTCAACAAGAGGTGCTAATGATTGACTTTACCTGTCCCCAGATGGTGACCTTACGTATCAAGTCAGTGAAGCTGCACATGGATATGCGGGCCTACCGACTTTGTTCGGATCGCCACCAAAAGCTGCGATATTTTCCTGCAAAAACACCAGGGCCTGTCGCTGATCAAGTAGTCCTGCATTCAAATCCTCAGGCGGAACATGTTTGCTTGCAAGCTGGGAGATATGATGATGAGAGGCACGTTCAGTAACTGCGCAAGATCCTCACGAAACCAAAACTATTCATTCGGTAATTCCTTTAGAAAAAGTCAACAACCTCCTGAATGGTTAAATTTGAGGACATACGTGGAAACAAAAACGATGGGTTTTCCAATCTTCACACTTCGCTGTATGATCCCTATCGAGAATCAGTACGCTTAATTGAACATGATCGCAAGTACATACCCGAAGGATCAGTTGAGGGATCGGATGAAGCGCTAAAGTCACATATCTATCACGACTGAACCAAACAATATTACAAAACATACCCTGACATATATGATCCTCCCTATGAAGCACAGAACAAGTAAGCAATCAAATGGGCAGGAAGCGAGGGGATGCCAACATGTATCCAAAACAATATAGGGAGTTTCTTCTTGCTGTCTATTCCCTGCGGTCTCCAGATCTGTCAAAAAGGTTTAATAAAACAGTCCGAGTTAACGCTGATGTCTTTCTAAATCTGACATTTAGAACCAGGCAATCCTCAGTAACATCAGCACCTAGACTTGCATCTGGAGGCTGAGGGCAGGCATTCCCGAATTTTGATGCATCCCGGATCAAATTAGAAGATTTCGTTAGTGGAACAGGTGCCTTGAAACGTAGGGGGCCGATGGGAGGCTCAGCAAAAGGGACGCCAAGCCACTTTTCGGTCCCATTTTCAGAAGAAACGCCCCGGAAGATACCCGTTTTCAAGCGGATGTCGAGACGAGACGGCGCAGGTGATGCTGTGGCAACGGCGAGGGCACAGGAAAAGGTGTACGACGAAAGCCCGAGAATGATACCTGGGGGAGCTAAGAACCTCATCTTGCAAAGACAGTGGGTGTTCAAGAGGATAAGGCAAGGGAAGTGAACAGCCGAAAGCGCAAAGGAGAACGCTTATATACTCAACGAGACTGCGCTTCGAGTTTGTTCACGCGCTTCTAAGTACTGTGTCATTACCCCTAAGCAGAAGGCGGAGACAGTGCGCTCCGCAATGCGAAGCCGTTCCTCTTAAAAAGTCCCATGACGATCCTATAATTATTTGTGTGAGAGAGATTGTTCAGAGAGGCGACATTCTATCCCCCTGTGCGCGAGAGAGAAGAGCCTGTTTTGGACACGGCATAGGGCAAATACAATGTGGCTGGAAGTGAGGAGCTTTGAGCCTGAGAATACGAGTCTGGTAGGTGTTCTGGCGATATGATACGCCTCCGACAAGCTGGGATAGAGGTCATGTTGACAGCCACGTGGATACACCTGAAGCTGAAGAGCAGTGCGTTTGTTCACCTGTTCACAAGATTATCAAATTTGAGCGTCCGCAGTGATTGTGTGTTTAAGACTGACTCGGAGTGTGCGGTTGAAGGTAGACGGGAATGGGATGCCTCAAATATCGTTGTAAACCTTCGAAAATGTCGAGGGATAGTCGCCTGTGCAAGAGGAACGCCATCACTAGAACAAATGTTGCCCGTTTTTTGATATCATAAGAATCGTGATTGATATACCGGTTGCGTAGTTGCCTCTTGAGTACCCAGGGCCGCAGAATCTGGCAACCCGGTTAAGAGCGACATCATGATCACCAACGGTAGCAAGGCATAGATAATAGGCTTGGGAATGGAATGTAAGGCTTATATTTGGACTTAAGCCTCACTTTGTTCGTTTGGCCTTGGAGTCGCCTCGATGAATGGGTGAATAAAAACGTAACGTGGATGGGGATCGGCTCAAGACAATAAATAGGCGTCCATGGTTTTCAAACGCGGGGAGAGGTTGTTCTCTATTGTCCTAGGCACATAAATTTGTCAATATTTGGCTAACTTGACTTCCCTTCGAACCTTCACCACGGTACCATCCAATGTGGAAGCTTTGATGACTCGTATGCTCAATCTCTTCATTCTTTTGATACAGGGAAGGTCGGCCAAAATATGACAAGTCTACAGCAACTACACACTATTGAAGCGGTCCTCCATCACTGATGAGCAAGAAAGGTATGCCATTACACTTGTGTATGGATGAGGTTTTTCCAGTGCAGGGCAGAGAGAGATGAAACATAATTTTGTTGGTGTGATGCAACCCTGTGCAAGGTATATCAAGAATGATCACCCTTGCGCACGGCGCACCAGTTCCGGCAAGGGCTGTGATCCCAGTGACCTACCCTGAGCGCGCCGTCGAGCGATGTTGTATTGTGAGTTACAATCACGGTTCTGCCCGCCAAGAACCCATACGAATAGCAAGCGCAATACTATTGGTCTCCTGGTGATATATAAAATGCTGGTGTGTCTGGTCTACTTCTAGCAAGTCTATCTTATCACTTTCTTCTCCAGCTACACTACAACTCCCTCCTATTTATTTTATTTTACCACTTGGCTCTTTTACGGCTAATAAGCGTCTTCTTCGACTACCATGCATTTTGTTGTTACATTTTCCACCCTATTCGTCTGCATGATTTGTCAATGTCCACACCATGGCACTTCCTTTAACACACATTGCAGAGTTAGGCATGTCTGCCACTTTTCATTTCCCATGTTATAAACGACTCCTTTTATCACTAGTTCACATATGGTTCTGAACAAGGTCTTTCTCAATGCTGCCATAGAGGCGCGGTCTCCTGTGATCCCGGGAGTCGCCTCATTTATATTTGCCATATACTGGTAAAATTTCGACTTCATTGACATGCCCCAGCCCATTTCTTTAACCCATTATCTATCCTTGCGAGATATTCCTGGAGCTGCCTTGTAAATTATATCTGCCTAAAGCCTCATCAATAGATGGTAAATACCTGAATCATCGACATGCCTCAGCCTACCCATTAGCTTTGTATAGGGTGTTTCTGGAAAGACCTCATACATTATGCCTAATACATCTGCTTGCATTCTTTAACAACTAATTTAATAATCATTGATCCCGCCTCATTTATTTCGAATGTAT